>JAQGBJ010000020.1:0-97856 GCA_034698345.1 Sphaeridia pumilis
TGGTCGGGGTCAATTTAAACAAAAAGATACTTTTCCCACGATACGAACCTTGCTGAAAATCGACCTATACGGGTAATTTAAACGACGAATCTATAATGATATCAGAAATGACCGTGTCTATGGCTGATCGTGTGAGGAGCAGTGAATGTGTACACACGAATGGGTTAAATGATGGGCTGTCTCATCTGTCTCTGTTGTTGTGCAAAAACACATGATTTTCAAATACCGCGCTCCCAAAGACCATCGAGTTTCTCCATGTTAGTCAACGTTTTGGTGCTATACCGATGGCCACTTCCTGTCAATAGAATTTGTTATAGTCCATGCGAAAAGCTGGCGAATTTTTTAGCTGTTATGGATACTCGTACGTAGTGTAGTTTTTTACGTCTATGTTCAACTGGACAGCCTGAAACATTATACAGGCATGTACACCAAACATTAATTATGTATGGAATGACTCAAACTTAAAGCCCATTAGTCATACTCGGCCAACCAAGACATCTGCTCGATATACATCACACCAAAAAGCTATACATAATCTAAAATCGGCTGTGATGACATTGAAGCTAACATCTTCATCCAAAGTCTATAAGCTTATTAAATGGATTACCTTCCTCACAATCACAGTGTTTGGCTTTAGGTCAGGCTTCTCCTAAATATCGCCAAATCGCTTCTAAGAACTGAGATCTTCTCTTCAAAACAATAAACAATGCGATTAGTATTTTTTTCATGTTAACCCCTGAAGAACCAGCAAATTCATTTTTCGCCACCTAAACTTTTTCGAGGATACATACATGCATAACATGCATGGAATTAAGCAATCAGACCGCATACGTTTCCGGAAAGGAAACCTGGACAGGATCCAAGCCAAATTCACTAGTCTAATTTACCTCCCAAAGCTAGCTTATTCTGATAGCTGAGATGTGTGTCTCGTTGCCAATTTTCAAGCTGTTACTCAACAAGCCGTTGCACATAACTAAAAGCTATTCGCTTTTGCACTTTGAGAGACAACAAGAACACTGATTCATAAGCCGACTTCTCCTACACATAAATAGCCTTTGACTTCCGTTCGCTTCCTTCAGTCTTGACTGATCGGCTTCAGAGTCACAAGAAGTAAACTATACAGTGCGCTTGTCGTGTCTTGAACGCTGTGATTTAGCATTCTTTCCTCGTCTGATCTGATAAAATTTCGTCCTTTAAAACTACCGGAAATATGGGTGGCGCTACTGTAGACCCCGCTTTCGAAGGAGCCGGAAAGAAGGCCGGCATCGAGCTTTGGCGTATCGAGGTAAGTTGTGGAATCGTGGATTTTCCCCAGCTTTTGTGTAATCTCACTAGTCGAGCTTCTAATAGGGCAGTTAAGACAAGACTCGGTAGACAATTTAACAGCTGTTCTCAAGTTCATGGCCAAAGTGTCTAAAAGACTTAACTGACAGCCAAGCTCAAGGGAAGTCAGTTGACAAAAGTTGATCATGATTTCTTACAAGGAGAAAAAATATATAGGCATACAGGCTGCTCTTTCGCAAGTGTCAGCGTACAGTTCTAGCAATCTGAACGCTAAAAGAAGCAATAGGATGTCATCTAGGACCTCAAAGACGGCATTAGAATTGTTTTGCCCGAAAATGTTGTATATTGGATAAGCTCGGAGCAGGCTTTGGAAAACAGAAAAAGTCAATCACGGACAATTCTCCAGAGCCTTCATCTGTCTCCGTCGACCCTGCAATGATTCGGGCGAACGAGTTCCAAGTCACTTGTGGTCTAAAAGATTTAAGAGTCTACTGCCAATTTTTTGTTTGTCGAATCTTGTAACTCAAGTTGACAAGGGCACGAAACCACGTACAAACTGCTGTGATTATTTCATTCAAGCAAAAAACTTTCTCCGCTCCATCTGCACGCATACAGCGTGTTCGACTTGTTCAAGTTCAAGTCTAGCTTGTCTTTGGTACATATTCGCTTGAACGGCAGACAGCATTTAGCCAATTTATATAACATTGTACCCGACGATGCACATGACAAAAACAAGGCACGTTTTTGCGACAAAAATGTACTTGTCGTCTAAAGGATGACATAAATGTTGTTTGTTATTTTCAGAATTTCGCCCCTGTGAAACTTCCTGCCAGCGAACATGGAAGGTTCTACACTGGCGATTCGTACATTATTCTTCATGTAAGTTGAGCTACAAAATCAACTCAAAATTCACACGCTTCCAGATGCTTTCACCAGCATTTTGACCGCTCCCTATTTTCCTAAATTTAGATAGCCTAAACAATAGCCGCTTCTCTAGCAATAGCCACTAGTGCCGTCGCTGCTGTTATTAACATTATCTCAGCTGTTTGAAGCTAAAATATCTACAGCAAAGTACCTTAATCTTCCTTCAAGATATAATGTTCGTTCAAGGGCATAAATTACATACAGCTTATCCATCCTGTGTCTTGGAAGTATATTTTCCTAACCTTTCGACCAAGCTCTGCGTTAGCAATCTCGAGACAGAAGCCATTTCGCCTTTCTTCTTGCCATATTCTATTTGTTTATCTAAAACCGTTCAAATTCAACGTCCTTATATTTTAACCTTTTCGCTGTATCGCCATCAACACATTGGCGAGTCAAGAAGGCACCACCGTCGTTGAAATTGGTCCACGTGCTGCCGGAAATGCGTAAATGAAATTTCGGCAAGTTAAATGCCGTCTCGTCTAATTCCTCTTTTTCTTCTTCTATACTCCTTTCAGACCAAGGAGCAAAACGGAATTCTTTCTTGGGACATTCATTTCTGGCTGGGCAAAGACACATCACAGGTAAAAATAGCATTCCCATATCACGACTTGATTTTACAACGTCTCCTTCTTCTTCTTCTTCCTTCTCAATCTCGTAATCTCGTCGTCTCCCCTTCCTTTACTGCCATTTTTCATTACCATTTTTTGCAACTTGCGTATATTTCGTCTTCTTGTTGAGCTCCTCGTTTACTGCAAGTCTGATGAAAGTAAAATGTACCGAAAGATCCCAACCCTTCCAACAACCATATACTCTTCGGCTCCAACTTACTTGAGATCCCGCATCCTCGTAATCTTCTCCGATTCCTCCGAAGAAGCCCATTACACGTTTCCTATTTCGCTACGGCTGTAAAAGCTCGCAAGAAGATTGCTAGGCTTATACCCGCTTACTACGTACAAACTCGACCAAATCTCCAAATGAAATCAGGAAGGAAGAAATAGATAAAAATGTTTTTTTCGGATACACATACCTACTTTGCCTTGGGCGTAACAAACTATAATTTATTTTTATTTGCGAAAAATCCAGTTTGTGCAAAACGTCTGCCGGCATATGGACCACCTAATACTTCACAAGCTTCTTTTTCACTTGAGCAAATTTTACGTAAACTTTCCTATTAGACTCATGTTCAAGAGGTAATTTGATGATGACTATAGTAATAACAATTCCTTTCGATTCATCCCTTTTGAGTTCCAGTTCTGAACAGTTTTTGCTCTGTAAACTCCATGACTCCATGTTCTGTTCTTCCTTTTATGACTTTTCTAGCGCTTTTTATCATTTGAATCATTTGACGTTAATGCTGCTAATTATGATGAATATGGGTTTTGTAATAATACTTGAAAACGCTTGTTACACAGGACGAGAAAGGAACGGCTGCCATTAAGGTACGTAGTGTGTTCCTTCGTGTTCCATGAACGTTATTTTAAAATGCATTTTGGCAACGTTGGAACGACAAGCCGCTAACCCATGTTGACCTTCAGAAAAGCCACATCAAGAACGGTAATATTTTTTTCAGGCTGTCGAACTAGACGACTTGCTTGGAGGTCTGCCGGTTCAGTACCGAGAAGTTCAAGAATATGAGTCGCCAGCCTTTCTGTCTTGTTTTAAAGGAGGTGAGAAGAACATGTTATCTTTAGACACACATCTCATTAGAAGAGCTTTTGATTTCGCCCAACACCTAAAAGTCAATTTACACCCTGTATTTATATATACATTTTTGTGGGATTGCAAAATCTACGTTGGGCTATACGTTTGCCTCCATGTAATATTAAATTAGAAAAACGCTTATTTTTGCTCACACATATACCCTTGCCCAAATAACCGCAAAGCGTAATGAGACTCACCGCCCACGCAGACGGGTTTCTTCGGCTGTTATTAAGAGTCAAGAGCCATGTGTTTCCTACAGCAATTTATCTAGAAGGTTGCCAAATTTGAAAGAGTAGATATAAAAGCGAATATCGGCTTATGGCTAATTACAAGCTTCTTGGTAATCGACGAGGCGCTGAAATTCCACTTCTAATGTTTCTAATTATGTGCCGGAAGTATGACTTGAGAAGAGCATGCTTTAACGCTCCTCCGCCCGCCTTCTCCTAACGCTGTTTGTGGGGCGCGATAGTGAAAAAACGACAGAGACTGATTCATTAGTGTCTATAAAATTCGCTAGGTGTCCGCTATGTCCCTGGCGGTGTAGCAAGTGGCTTCAAGCACTACGACCCTGCCACGGCTCCCCCACGTCTCTTCGAAGTCAAAGGGAAACGAAACGTCCGTGTCCGACAGGTAGACATAAATTTGAAATCTGAAGCTTGAGGATTCGGTTAGCCAAAACCGTGTGATGCGAATGATTGAATCCGATTCGGTTTCAACTCGCTTAAAATGACATATTTTCCGTAGGTGGAAACGAGCGTCAAGTCAATGAACAAAGGTGACTGCTATGTTTTGGACACTCCATCGAAAATATTTGTTTACATTGGGCGCTACAGCAAGCGTACTGAAAGACTAAAGGCAATTCAAGCCGCGAGCCAAATTCGCGACCAAGATCATGGAGGCAGAGTTAAAATTCAGATGATTGGTGAGTGAGCTAAAAACGTCTTTGAAACGTCGTTTAAATGTCTCCATTTCGGTCGTGTCTCGTTACACCTCATTTATCTGCAGAGCCCACCAGCCCCGCTGAAGAGGTCCAAGAGTATTTCAAAGCTCTTGGCGGCGGTTCCCGCGATGACATGGCGGAACCACCAGCGACCGATGACGATGACATGTACGAAAAAAACTTCAAGGTATATAACAGCCATCAATGACGTTCTAAAGCTTTGAGCAAAATTTGAGAGATTTTTCGCAATTTCAATTTCTTTTACCCCAGTCCACCATCGCCTTGTTCCGTGTCAGCGATGCCAGTGGTACCGTCAAGGTTGACAAGGTTGGAGAAAGACCGCTGAAGCGAGCCATGCTTTCATCTCAAGTAAGCAGAAGAGTGTGGACACGTTTCGAATTGCCGTAATTTCAAATTGCCAATGACCAATCTCTTCGTAGGATTGCTTCATTTTGGACGCTGGTAAATCGGGTATTTATACATGGATCGGTAAAAATTGTACCCGGCAAGAAAAGAGTTCATCCATGAAAACTGCCGAAAATTTCCTTAAGCAAAATGGATACCCGGAATGGACGCGGGTAAATAAAATGTCACTCAAGTTGAGCTTTTGCCATTTGTTGTACACCAAGCTTCTTCCACTTGTAGATTCAACGCGTCGTTGATGGCGGCGAGCCAAGTGCCTTCAAACAACTGTTTCTTATCTGGCCAGAGGACAATGCTTCAGCTCCCGTCATTGGAAAAGTTTACTCGTTGGAAAAAATTGCTGGTAAAATGGCCTGCCAATGAAATTCAACCCCTCGTTAGCAAACACCGTTAACGATGATGACACTTTATAAATTCCAACCAATTACTATATGATTTTCAGCGTCCTCTCCCGTCGTCTCCAGCCAACTCAAGAGCGCCTCCCAGGACCGCGAAAAGCTCCGAAAAATGGTCAAAAACATGGGCAGAGCCGTAGGCTTCTGTCCCGATGACGGCAAGGGCAAAGTGGAGCTCTGGCGTATCGAAAACTTTGAACTGGCTCCAGTCCCTGCAGAAACGCACGGACTCTTTTTCGGTGGCGACTCTTATGTCCTCAAGTACACATACAAACAGGGCAATAAGGACAAGTACATTATTTACTTTTGGCAGGTCAGCCCCATAACCATTCTTTCTTCTTTCCTGGGACCTCATCCACATTAATTAAAAACCCTTGATTTATATACAGGGAGACACGAGTTCGCAGGACGAAAAGGCTGCTGCCGCCCTCCACGCCGTCAACCTCGACGACCAGCTCCACGGGCAAGCTGTTCAGGTTCGCGCCGTCCAAGGCTACGAGCCTGCCCACTTTCTCCGCGTCTTCAAGGGCAAAATGGTCATTTTCGCCGGTGGACATGCCAGCGGTTTCCGCAACGTCCGCGAACATGAAACTTACGACCCGACCAAGCCCAAGCTCTTCCACGTTCAAGGAACTTGTGAAGACGACACGAGAGCTGTCGAAGTCGCTTCCAAAGCCTCAAGTTTGGATGGCGACGACTGTTTCGTCCTGGATGCTCCTGGCGTCACTTATTTGTGGGTTGGCAAGGTAAGCATAAAAAATTGATAAAAGTTGCTCCTCATCCTCATTCATATCATGCTGATCCTTTTACTTTTCGGATATATTGAATCCTATTACCCGCGCCCTCAATCCCTTAATACCTTTTTCCAGAATGCATCAGCAGATGAGAAGCGCATGGCGGCTAACGTGGACAAAATTGTTTCTCCCGACCGCAACGCTGTCGTGGTTAACGAAGGTTCTGAGCCAGCCGAATTCTGGGCTCTGCTCGGCGGAAAGACCGATTACAGGAGCGGATCTGCCGACATTGACAGCCCTGCTCTCTCTGCCCGTCTCTTCCATTGCTCCATCAATCCGCCATCCACCAAGCTTAAGGTTGACGAAATCTTCAGTTTCAGCCAGGAGGATTTGAACGAGGACGACGTCATGGTCCTTGATACCGGCGCTGACGAAATCTTCATTTGGGTCGGTTCCGGAGCGAGCGTCGAAGAAAAGCGCCAGAGCAACAGCATGTCTGATGTACGTTCCTCCACCAACAAAATTCAACTTCTGCCACATTATACACACACCAACTTTTCTTGATTGCACAACTTTTGCAAATTTTATCGAGCTTATGTAATGGGTTGCAGGGATACATCAAGTCTCAACATGAGCGCACTGGCGGAAACGCTGTCACAGTCTCCATTGTCGTCAAGCAAGGCGAAGAGCCGGAAACGTTTAAACAATTGTTCCCGTCCTGGAACGACAACATGTGGAAGGTAATCCCATAACTTGAATCTTTCAACTTTATCAACTTTCCCACCACAAATTATAAATATTCACTCTCTCCTCCTCACAACCCTTTCAACATTTCCCAAAAGTCGGGCCTGCTAGTTGATATGCGGTTATCAAAAATATTTTATTACATTCCTCGCTCCCCTCCGCTTAATTCATATATCTGTCTCTCTAGCGAATATATCTCTCAAATCTCATACCGACTTTGAATGACGCATATTTGGCAATGTTGTTGAATGTGTGGAGGCAGCATTACATGTGATTACATGGCAACTCTCCCCACTTTCCGCCATAAATCTTTAATTAACAAACAGCCTTCATGGAGACTTGATTAATAACCAGATATGTTTCTTCTTGTGTCTTTCCTGCTCCCTTCTCCATGTGCTTACCGGGACGTCAGTGAAATGCAAGAGAGAAATAGAGAAAGAACAAAAACAAACAAGAAAATACAAGAGGCTTTCACTATGCTACTACTTCTACTACTACCACAACATATTTCTCTTCCTTTAAATCTTCTCAAGTCTTTCCTTACAATTTCTTCAACGGCTTAAAACCAGGTAAATCATCTTCTAATGAGCACATGCTTCACTCTTTTTCTTTGTCAGCTAAAACTACACGCTTATTATAGTAAGCCGTCCAGTTAATTCTCGTCATGAAAGCTTCTTTACAAATTACTACATAGAATTGCATCAAATGGAAACCATATAATCATATACCAGCATAGCCGTCTTGCTTAATTAGTATAGAAACATGTGCTAAAACATGCATCGCATACCAAGATGTAATGCTAAATTAGCAAACGTTAAAATTCCATTGTCTAAAATTGCATGCCATGTGTTCCATGTATATATGTGTACGTATATTCGACAAGACGTATATTACGTTTCAAAAAGCCTTAAAGTGTGTCTGTGAGTTGCCATATTGTATGTCTTCAAGCACATATGCTTTACTGCCTGCCAATTAACTGAATTAACTGTAAAATATGCCCGTTTCATGTACCTAATGTCCTTTTATATAAATCTAACTAAAATTTTTCATTTCCAGCAACAACCAACTTTGCATCAAGTCGTCGACCAAATGAACGCTTTCTGAACTGAAACCGTCCTTGATGAGATTATTTAGGCAAAATTTTTATTTATTTGCCTCGTTTGTAAAAATACACAAAATCTTTGTTACATTTCATGTCACCTTCTTCTTCTTATCTTACCACTTGTTTATAAAGTTATACACAAAATTTTCAAAACTATATAAAATAGTCAAATATAGCGGCTACCTGTCTATTCATACACGCGTGGCTTCGCAAAAAATACTCATCAAATTATGGTGTTTGTAAAAGGCGGTGAAAAATCTTGTCAAGTTATAAAGTCCCAAGTCTCCCACTTACTTGAATAAAACCAAAAGCTTTTGACGAATAAGCTACTGTCATCATCACAAACGTGTTCCTATTTTATGTTTTAAAAATTCTAAAATGGCAAAATACTGACTAGTAATGGCCTTCATTGGGATTGAAAGACGTGTAGTTGAAGGTCTCCTTGCCGCCATAGCCGTAGACGAATTTACCATTCCCTTGGTTGTCGTAAACAGGGTAGCGGTAACGTGGCCTGCAAAATAAAAATCAATTCTTTTAGCCCTAACACAATTTTGAAAGATAACCACTTTAACGAATCTAGCAACCGAATGTACAAGAAACGGGAAAAACATGAGCCCGGACGGAAGTCCCTATTCCAACAAAGAATGACTGATACACCAAGAACAATAGAGAAAAGAAACGAAGAAAATACGCCCGACTTGCCAATTTTGGACAGCATAAGACCGTGGAGGAGAGAATGACAAGATTGGCAAAGGAAGAAAGTCGACATGGCGGCAGCTGCTGACTGAATTCACCACTGCTATATATAACGGAAATTAATTACTCGACGTCGAAGCTTACCTCTGGTAATACGGGTACGGGTTTGAGGCTCCAATTCCCCAAACGCGCTCCGCCGACTGGCCTCCAGGTAAGTTGGGTAAGTTGGGGAGGCTGTGGGCCGCATCGTTGGACTCATCCGCCCGGGCCGACAAGAGGGCCATCAGCAAGATGAAAGCTCCCGCCATTCCCATTCCTCTTCCGCTCCAACAAGTCATCATCGTTCCCGTCTTCATCTGTGAAAACAACAATAACAAAACCTCAATCAGTCAATTGGCCTTCACCTCTGATATTTCCGCTTGTTTCTTCTTCCGCTTCGCCAATGTTTGTAATGTACACGTTCTATAGCTGCGGAAATTCCCGGCCTTTCTCCAAACAATTTCCAAACAAGTCTGAAAGCCTCCTCCGTCGTCTTATCTTCCCGACCGGCTCACAATAACAACAAAACTAGAGGCGATTCTCATATTTTTCACGTACTCTACCTTTATGATACGAAGCGTGACGAAAGGGAACCAAACTCTTTGGCTAAATTGCACACACAACCACTAGACTACAACTGTAAGTAGAAAGTTTCCACAAGGAATTCAGCCGAATTATTGCAATGTGCCCTTTGGTTGAAACTCACGGGTTGAGACCTTTCGTCGTCG
Source organism: Sphaeridia pumilis (assembly GCA_034698345.1). Lineage (NCBI taxonomy): Eukaryota > Metazoa > Arthropoda > Collembola > Symphypleona > Sminthurididae > Sphaeridia > Sphaeridia pumilis. The sequence continues at coordinate 9,711 of JAQGBJ010000020.1, forward strand.
CCGTACTGTTATCACAACTTCCCAACTTGGACTGAAGATGGACTTGAGTAGGCAAAAGTTACCAAGGGTCTCTGTTATCACGCTCCACCGCCGATACGGCTTCTTCAACACTCTTTTGTTTGACCAAACAACTTCTTGAACAAGTTGGAAATTCAAGACAGAATCCACAAGGTCCATTGCGATGAGAGGTATATATTTAAAAAAAATCTAGTATATGTATTTCCAGAACTTTGTAATAGTTATATAGCGCTTTGAATCAGCATTCCAAAGTTGGATAACAGAATTTGACTTGTGTGTTTGTGTATCTCTTCCGGCATATGCCTTAATAGTTTGGCAAAATTTGCAAAAGCAATATTTTTGGCATTTAAGGCACAGACGGATGTATATTTCTCTTTATTTTATTTGCGTACACACGCCATTCATTTTTTCTTTTCTCTATTTGATGATTGTATAATTTTGTATAAGGTTACAAGTGGGACTTTTGCAAGCTCTTAAAATTCCACACAGCTAGTTATGCATTATAATGTAAATAGTAAATTGGCATAAGCGGTGATGCGAAACCGTACTGTAAGCTATATTCCTTACATAATTCCATCTGCCCAGATCCGAAACTCCAAAATGCTTGCTGCTAAAGCAATTTATGTATTACAATTTATCCCAACGGAAACTTGAACCTTCAAATCAATTGCCCCAAGCCCTCCCGCCCCCATTTTTGTCGCTTACCTTTTCCGCGACGAAAGTTTCGCTACAGTCTGCGTATGTTGAATCTGTAAATTGTATAGACAGGGCCGAAAAACTGAACAATGCAAAGTATGTTTCCGAATTTGGTATCTCGGATACTCTCCCAGTTCCGTAGCCCGTCTGCCTGGTCTATACGCTGCGCTGCATTGGTGAATTCAAGAGACAATTTGCCGGGAAATTCATGTTGTATTTATATTCCTGTCATGGACCACTTTCTTTCTGTTAGCATATCGTTTTTGGACGTAATATGCTTTCATCGCTCCACGCCGGCATCTTTTCCATGATACTCTCTTCCATCTTCTTCTTCCCCTTCTTCTTCATTTACATTCATTGCGAATACCAAAAACTTTTGCTTCGTTTCCAAAGGGCCGAACCGTATGCTGTACAGCCTTTTTTCCTTGAAAAAATACCGCGGCGGCAAAACTATATAAGAAGCCCAGCAACTTTGCCAACAGGATTCAATTCTCCCACGACATGGCCAATTTCATGGGCTTGCAAAAGGTCTTGTGATAGAAAAAATTCCTTGTGAGCCTCCAGATATTATATCAACCAACTCCGAGTCTTCCTTCAGCTTCACACAGCAGCATACATATTCTGAGCCCGACCGCGTTTAATCTCTTGCAAAACTATGAAAGCCCAATTTATTTGAAATATCGGTGAAACGCCAACAAGGTCCACGGGCAATACATAACCTGCGGCGGGCAAGTGGAGGAAACGCAAGTTTCCCGGGTTTCCCCATATACCAGCCAATGTATACATGTTGCTCCTGAATTATTATATACAAGGACCATGGAGATATCATCCACCTCGTCACGCTCCAGATAAGAAACTTATGTACATGGGTCTTCAAGGGAATAATTTATTCCCACTTTTGTCATCTGCCGTACGTTGGAGAAAGTCGAGTTTATATAGTTGACACGGAGACCATTTTGAGGATATGTGAAATTGTACTGTGTACAGACTTGGAAGAATTGCATACGGAAAGGTTATATAATCAACTGCTCTTGTTGTTGAAGTTGAGCTTTCTCCATATTTATTGTTTGTTTTTCTCATACATAAGCTATTATATATCCGAGATCAAAATCGCATCGTTACCACAGCAAACAACGACATTACCACCAGCTGCAGAACATTAGCGTTTCCACAGAACCAATAAAAACAATAATACAGAAAGAAACTAGCAATAATAGTAACAGCATAAGTTGCTGCAAAAACTTGCAAAAAATTGGCTCAATATTTGCCTCGCGGAGTCAGAATGAGCACGCTTTATTGTATATTGCGTCCTTAAATCTTGATCCAAAGTAACCATATTCTACTATTTCTAATATTATTACTTTTATTATCATGAACAAACGAAAGATTGCTAGTTAAAGCCTATAATAAAATCCCCACTGGTTAGTTTTTATCTACAAATGGTTTGTTGGCATGCAATATACATATAACATACAGCAGATTACTTTGTCCTGCTAAACGGGACCTGGATAAAAGAAACCGGAATCGGTTGTGGTGGGAAAGAAAGCCTCGGCACTAATTTCTTTCTGTCCAGCATTGTCATTTACAGATGTGTCGTTAAGGAGGCTGATGACAGGCCTCGCCGTCGTTTCCTCTCGTTCCCGCTCTTCGTTGCTTGTATTAATTGTATTGGGGGAATCAGGAGCCTCCACAGTGCCTCCTGAGCCTGAGCCTGATGTTCCACCCCCACTCGCGTTTTCCGAAACCACAACATCTTGATTCCACTCTTCCAACCTCGAAGAATAGGCATCGCGACCGGATCCCGCAATCTGAAGAGTGTCTACTTTTTGGTCGTCAAAGAAAGGTGTTGAAGTCTCGTCAGAGGCGGCGGAGGATAGCAAATTGTTGGCTTCTTCCGAATAGCGCGAAATGTTGGAAAAGCCAAATCGAGGTATTCGGGGAGCCGGAACAGAGGATTCGTCGTCATCGTCCGTCAATGGGCCTCCTCCGTCTCTTGTTCGGGCCTGATATCGACCATCTTGGATTTGGGAATAGATGCCGTCTTGAGCCCTCTGATCCTTGATATTGAGCATGTAGTCAGTCACACTGTTTTCGTAGCTTCCTCCACCAGTGGTTCCAATTCCAGGTTCTGTATTTTGTTCCAGTCTATCATCGCCACCTCCTACTCCTCCAGATGATAAATTTTCGCTTGTTTCCGAATTTTCAGAGCTCTTTTCATTCCCAGTCCCTTGAGGTTCAGAAGGCTGCTGCGGTGGCGGCGGTGTTGAAGTTGGAGCTGTGGTTGTAGTCGTAGTAGCTGAAATGGTTATTGGCAAAATAGTCGTTGTTGTTGTAGTAGTAGTAGAAGAAGAAGTTATTGGGCTCGGAGTAGTTGTAGCCTGGGATGTGGAGGTGGTGGTAACTTCAGTAGTTGTGGTAGGAGTGGCGTTAGTTGCTCCTGGCGCCGGCGACGTCTCCCAGACGGCACCTTTTTCCAACCCCGGAGCAGGTGTGGTAATAGTGGTGGAGAAATCACCAAAACTTTCTGGTTTCCCTTGTTCATCGATGGCGGTTGGATGTGGAGCTTGAGTTGTATCAGTCTCTCGTTCCTCTTCCTCGGTCGAGGAAACCTGGAGCTGTTCAAGTTGTTGTTGTTTCTTGAGGCAAACTTTCCCTTCGGCAGACACCTTCATGTCTTGGGGACACAAACATTGAAAGTCGAGTTGTTGGTAGTCAAAGTAGCAGACGTGGGAGCAGGCATGGTTGTGGAACTTGCAGAGATCGAAGATTCCTAATTGACAAACAACATTTTTACAGCTTAGTCCTCAAGCAATAAACGTCAGCAACACCCACACTTTTCTATTCTTCTTTCTCACATAATATCAAATCCCATAAACGCTTTCCACAAACTCAATTTCCAAAATCACTCAAGTACCGCCCCGACTCTCAACAAGAGCCAAGTACATACATAGTATAAACCTGCCGTATAAATACTTTGTGTATACACAAGACCCAAAACTTTTCAATTACCGTATGAAAATCCTGGCATCACATCATAGCTCCCCAATTGTCTCAGGCTTGACATGGCAATTTGCAGATCCGCCAAACTCCGACTCCGGTCCTTCCAGCTCACTTTCATCTTGACTATTATGCTTCCAGGCCTGTACAATAATATTTCTACTTACTTTTGGCACAAAAATCTTTTGTATATACAACGAAATAGGCACACACTATTCGCAGCAATCAAAAGCTTATATATGAGGCGACTTTTAAAACTTACATGAATTCAGTCACTCGAGCCTTCACTCCCAGCCATCCTTTAAAGTTCTCCAGTTCGTACGTAAGCTGTATGAGAGAACATGCGAATATCAGTACAAAAGTAATTAATCTTTCACGTTACGACCCTCTGCCTGAAATAAAATCCATTTCGGCTCCCACGGACCTTGTGCACGTTAGCAATCACTTTCACGTCTGTATGTATCTATATATTTATATAAATACATACAAGCTATCATGAACAGAGAAATGTCTTTTTAACGTCTCTTACAAGACTCGTTCCGCTTCAATAGCCGGTCGAATCGGCGACCAAAATGACTTTTCTTTGGCAAACTTTTTACATCAAAATGTCCCAAAAGAAACGTGTCTATCTATACTCTATACATATGCCTCTACCCCCATTACTTACCAGACTCTCAATGTGGGCTGCAAAATCTGCAAATAATTGCGAACTCGAGTTCCCCAACGTTTCGTTGAACTGGGCGTTTGTTAGGCTGAAACTGATTTCGGCTGCTGATGGAACTGTGGGACACATAAAAGTTGTAATCATTTCAACCTTTTGAGAATAGCCAGCAGCAGCAGGAGCAGCAGTTCATGCCAATTTGTCTCCTGAACTGACACACACTCGAGAGTTTTGAAATAAATTGTCTATAGTATATTATTCCAAGAGCATTGTTGAGAAGCTGACTGAGCTGCCTCAAAAGTTTGCATGTTCACTACTTGTCTAGATTTTTAAAAAGCTACACGAGTGCTATTGTAATCTCTAGTGCTTTTTTGGCAGAGCATCTTTGCGTCCCTAGTGAATCCCTAGTGGGGGATGAACGTACCAAAGTTGTTTGTTATCACTGGAACAAATGATCCAGAAGTCGTAGTTGCTCCTCCTCCTCCTGGAGCCGCTGTTGTCCATGTTCCAGCCTTTGGATTCTCTTCCGGAGGCCACACAGAGTTTTCTGTGCTCCATGAAGTCTGCTCCGAAGTTTGCCAAGGTACGTTGTTGTTATTATTGCTCTTGTCTGTTGCAGAGGCTGGTCGAGATGTACCTTGCTGGATACTGCTGTCCGGGAATGAATTTACGTGTTGCGGTTGGCTTGGACTGAAGTAGGTATCTGTGAAAACACAAGTCTTCATTTGCTATACCCTTTTCTCATTTCCACCACCAATTAAGTGCCCCACAAAATAAGCCAAGTATATTATTTTATGCTAGTGGAAAACAAGGGCTGGAGAAGAAGAGCAGCCTCCAGCAACTCCAGGATGCCTACCATAACGGCAACATTAGAATTAACGGAGGGTAAATATAATTTTTATCTCCTCTTTTCTTCCTCCACACAATTGTTTGCAAAGTTTGTGCTGTTAAATATATACTTACAGCCCACTACGATTCCAACAGATCCAAGGACTAGAAAAGACATGGAAGCCAGCACAAGGCACCACCGGAACCCGGGAATCCAACCTCGCTTGTTGTTTGGCCCTTGGGTGAAATACAACTTTTCCCGTCGCCTGCAAATACCCGCAACAACAATAACGATATCAGTATTTTTACTTGAAAAAGTATTTTTTCCCTTCCTCTCCACCTTGAACACTTGAGCGGAGCGCAGAGGCAGAAATACACAAAATTCCAAAACACTCTCAAACCAAGTGTAACGAATGCGATATTTTATTCACATTGTAATAATCTAAAAGTAAAATCCTCTCTCGCTCTTTTTCCACAAAATAATTAATTGTTCAGCCTCTTCAGCAGAGACACAAAACCAAGCCAACAACACTATTCTTATGCCACTGTGTAAGTAGCAGTGAAAGCTTATTTTTTTGCAAAGATGTCTACAAACGGCCCAATAATTTGTGAACAAAGCCGAGGAAATCCAGGGAATTAAACATTGTACTTTATAGACGAGTCTCGATCCTACTTCTCTGGGGACATAGAAATGTACGTAAGTTGGCATACATATTTTCGCCAAATCTACTACTACTCCTTTACTTTCTTCCTGCTGAATCAACCTGAACGTAGAAATAAATTTCCATGTTTTTCGTGCTGGAAGACAATTGTACACATGGATGCATACATACAGACAGACAAATTTCGACAGCCTTTCTTGCGTCGCTTCCTCCATTTTTCCAACTCACCTGTGAAACTTTTTGTGCTGGTTAACAGTGAGGAGATAATCATCCAGGCTGGCAAAGGGCCCGAGATCCGATAAAGGTTTATCCGGAATGCTGCTGTTGGTTGAATGTAGATTTATGAGCTCCGAATTGAACGCTTCCAAAATTACCGGACTGTCATCACGGAAATTACAACTTTTCCCCGACCGTTGAAGGTAAAAGTTTTTCGGGAGGACCATTTTGCCTCCGCCATTGCTCTGATGATGAGGCCCGCTCTTTTTGCCGCCCCCACCCCCAGCCTCTTGGATTCGCTTTTTTCGGTCACCACTTGTACCACTGCTCTCAATGCCACTTTCATGGCTATTTGTCTTGTCCAAATTCGCCTCTGCCATTTTTCTGGCGTCAGTAACATTATCCACGCCGCCATGTCCAATTCTACAACTTGTCAACTCCATTTCGACAAACGACCTCCGTCGCCTTCTCCTACACTTTCCTTCTGGCACACACACACAAATTGCTTATAGATTTCACCCGATCATTTCCATGGCTGGGTATAAATAATATACCAAAAACTTGTGCACTTTGGAATCACACTAGAAGCAAGTAAATCTATGTATATTAGCAAAACACTTGATAATTTTGGACACACTCTTGGCGGCACCTTTGCCAATTGCAACCACTGCTGTATGTATAATAGCTCGATACAACTTCAGACACCAAATGAATCTCGTTCGTGTGCTTCCAGTTTGGATTCCGTCTACTGAAAGGATGTTGTTACGTTACATGACCACGACAAAAGGGGTGGATTCTTCTTCCTGTCTGCTGCCGCCGTTGTTGTTGCTGCTGGTCGCCCTGCCACGGCTTATTGACTTCAACCACCTGTCCGCCTATACAATGCACATTGTCGAATCTCATGGGAGGAAGTGCAGAGGTCCCTCGTGTGTCCGCCTGCCTGTCTGTCTGTCAGATTCCACTTCTGGATTCCCACAATCCGCGTTATTCCTGCAAACCATCCCAATACCTGCCCTAACTGTATATATTGATTTCACTGGTAACCCTAACCCTAGCAACTTTTCGTTGCTTGGTGCCGCTACCCCTGCTAACGGAATCGAACGAGACGATGGAGCCATTCTCCAACAAATTTTTAATGCACTCGTCATCCCCATTCTACAGTCATTTCAATCAAAACTGTCTGTCATAGAATTTCACCCCTTGTAACGTATGCATGTATTCCATTCCAATCAAACTGATAATCATGAATCATCATCCTTCAACACCTCCAACGGGACAGCGTCCTCTATGACTCTAATGTTTTTCAACTGTTAACTCGGCAGAATTTGCTCGTATAAATATTGTACAAGCCCAAAGCTTATCTTGGTAAAACGATAAGCTTTTCTGCAAAATAAGCTTCAAGTGAGAGTTTTATAAACATGTAACAGGCTGGGCATCCGCAGTAAAATAACGACGTGTTCATATGTTATCATGATGAATGTATATATGGCGGACACTCTGCTTCTGATAGCGCCGCGCGTCCATCTTGTACAATGGCTGCGGCCGGATCTCACATCCGGTTGCCGCGCGTCCCGGTGGATGAGTTCCTTCACCAACAGATTGCATCGCCAGATAATAATAATTAGCCAACCTTTTCTTGACGGCTCAAATGAAAATGAAAATCAACGACCGTGGTAAACTTGGGCCTTTTAACATGGACAAGAAGCCATATAGCCCTTCATTTCCACGTGCCTTAGGGCTGATATGGGCTTGGCGGCAACAAACACTTGAAGTTTCTTCTCAAAACATTTCTGCCAATCCAACCCAAAAAGACGATAAACGCTATAAACGGTCCAAGGAGGCCACAGTCAGCACCAAATCCACTGCCAAGTGCCACCCAAGGACGTCCTCGTCCTCCATATAACAACTCACACTCACCAACTGTCCCAGCAGCAAGATTCATTTAATGGTTTCCGGAAATTTCGCTAAAGTATGTACTTTGAAAATAGTTCTTGCTCAACGAGGAATCTGCCAGCCAGCCAAAGCACCCTTAATAGCTTTGCGGTCACCGCAAAGAACGCAATCAGCAAAACACATACAGCTAGAGGATTTTGTTTTACTTATTCAGTGAGTGGCTAGGCTGAGGTTTGGCGCTTTGAGATTTTTCAAGATCCTCGTAGGTTGCCCCAAAAGAGGACTTTCGGGGGAAGTGGAGGATATGTCAACGACGACAATTTATGAATTGCCAAAGGTCATTGCGTTTAACTGTTCAAGTTTGACTTGACTTGTTAGCGAATTATCTGGATCTTTATCGTCACGAAGGGCAACCGTTTAGTGTCTCAGGAAATCCGCATCATTCTTCAAATATTTCAGCCAAATTCTCACCTGTATGTAACTAATGTATGTAACCGGTCTCGGGTTTCCTGTCTTGAGAAAATTTTCAGCCAGATGCATAATTAACTATGGAAGCTTGTAGTAGTTCACATCCATAGCGTTTCTTGACCTTTAAAACTCCATGAAACATTCATGACAACCAGGTACAACACAGAGAAACCACAAGTTTTTCGCTTGCATGTCTTTTGTTATTACGTGTACACATATAGAGCTCAGTTTACATACTTGACTGAATATGCGATAGCTTTTAAACATTCATCCTTGACCGTCAAAAATAGGTACGAAAAATCCACAGCTTAAACAAGTAAATTTTGAGGCAAAATACCGTCGTCATTACTTTACAAACGTATGCGTACAGTAAACTTGGACTAGACTCAGTCACTAATGGCTTGACAGAGTATTAAACTTTTGGAAGCATAAGGAAGGAATCTCTGGCGATTCTACCGACGTTGTTAAAGCTCTCAATCATAGTTCCTGAACGGGTGGTGGCAGATAACTATATAAACTTGCACAGTGTTGACAACATTCAAGAACTAAAATATTGCTGGAAAGACAAAAGCTCTCCCAGTAAAAGTGTTGAACAAGAGTAAATCTCCAGGGTCCGTACACATTCTCGTCAGTTCTACTTACACTTGAGTCTAAATAGTTATTTGGACATTTAAAACCGACGTAGAGCGATCAACTTTGGAAGGAACAAGGTAAAATGCAGGTTGCACTTTGGCACCGCATGGGCACAAATAACCTGGAAACAACAATATTGAGACGTTTAATATTCATGAAAAACAATCTCAACAAAACACGTTTAATGTAACGCCGTATCCTCTCGTACGACTTACCCATGATCCAACTGAAAGACCCCAATTTACTTTTACAGTTTGGGTTAGGGCAGTGTAACTTTCCCTGCATGGAGTGAGCCACCTGGTCCATCCAATTCAGAGGTTCTACGAAATACATCTGGTTGCATATCTTCTTGTCCTCAGTCTCTTCGTCGAAGTCGTACCAGTGCGGTGATTGCTTTTCCGTATGCAGCAACAAATTACTTGCTGAAGCCAGAATTCGTCTACATTTTCTACACCGGTATGTCACCGGCTCTGGGTTGACTGTACACACTCCGGGGTCACTTTTTATCACATCCGTGTACGGCGGAGCTAGTAATTTCACTGCAAACCAAGACAGAACCCCAATCAGCTACACACAACCACACAACCCGCATACAGCCCTTGGACAACGTTATTTATATAGTTCATTACCGGCTTTGATTTTCCCGGCCGCAATATCAAGCCGATATCTCTTGTAAAAGACGTTATTTTTCTCCGTCTTGTACCCCATCTTCTCAAATAGCTTCAGCTGGAGCATGAATCCTTTATTCGGTTCTACTTCTTTTCGATGTTGCCGTAGCCTGCAAGCACACACACACACAAGTAATAAAATTAGAGACGTGACCATACATCCAAAAATACGTACACATCCGCTCAATTCGTAGCTACCACCACCAAACCACACATTCCAGCATACCTTATCAACGCCTCCTCTAATGTGATTTCATATTTCTTCATCACATACGCTAGCACAATCGTAGCACTTCTAGAGACACCGGAATAACTGCCAAAGAGAGAAAATTCCGAATTATTTCCTAATGCACACATTCATGTCAATACCACAAAACCCCTCCAAGCTTCAAAGGTCTTGGCTCTTCTTTCTCTTACCAATGGACTAGTACATTAGAATCCTCGTCAGGACATGACAACGCTTCTTTCAGAAACCCGTAGCAGTTGTCCAAATGACAAATGATGTCTTCTCGCGGGATATCACATAATTGCACAAACTTGATCTTGACAAAGGGCAGATGCATGATTTTGGCCGGCAAAGGACACGAATCTACCGTCAAGATGTACTTTATGTGGTACTCTTTCAGAATCTCCATGCTGCACGCCGCCTGGATGTTTCCTGTCAAATAATCCAAATCCCACATTAGCTCAACTTACTTTACCAAAAATCTTCCCCATACAAAAACCTCCAACCTTCACCACAATTACTTACCTATATACAACCTATCTTCGACCAAATTGAGATTATGCGACGTTGAATCTCCATTAACCGTCATTTTGTTTACATTGTACACTAAATTATGTTCCTCGTCGTTGTCACACGTTCCTTTAGCTTCTTCGTCCCCCATTTTAGTTTTTGATTATCACAGTCATTAATTCACCTAATTTCAAATGCATGAGAAAATAATCACTTTTTTCAATCAAGAGCAGCTGCCGGAATTCACATATTTTCACGTCTTTTGCAATTAATTATAAAAACCGTACAAACACGCTGCAGCAGCAATAAATTGTTCCCGCTCCTTCCCGCCTAAATGCACCACATGCACGAAATCGTCTCATCATAATAACAAACCCGAACAACAACAACACGCATCGAGTATTATTCACACTCTTCAACTCAATGGTTCCCCGTAACAGCTGATTCAGATGCTTCTTCCGTCCTTCATAGAACGTTTGTCTTCTTGCACCATTCTTCTTTTTCGGTTCAGCTGCTTTCTCCCACTTCCGTTAACGGATTTTGTTAACGCTTTTATGTGCCCATGTGTGCACGTTTTTGTTCCTTTCCCCAAAACCTCGAGGGCTTTCGATTAGCATGAACAAGTTGGTGGACTGGATTCGACTAATAAATTAGATTAAGCAGTTACCAACACTTTCTCCAACTTCACCAAGAACTACCAACATCACGTTTTCTCCATGTCCCTTTTGTACGTGTTGACTTTGTCTCCACTGGCGTCAACGCTAATAAAAGTCGTCGCTTTATTCGCTCTTCCGCGAAAGCCTGATGAAAGCCGTGCCGCCGCCGTTACCAAAAACAAATGTTGGTCTTCGTCCCACAACCACCGCAAACAATGACTCTTCAACACAGCCTTCATCTAATACAACAACACCACAAGTCCGTCCACCGCAGTTCAACTTGCTCAAACTCACTTCCATGTGATCCGGGGAAACCCGGGATTTTTTTATGAAAGCCCCCGGAACACCAAGCAAACAGATATCCGTTTGGGACCAACTCCGACTCAAGACTGCAAGAGATTGGGGAAAGTTCAGGAACGAGATGAAATTCTCCATGACTTGAGTCTCACGAGTCAGTTCAGTTGGGATATCTCCTGGTAACAGCCTCATGGAACAAATGCCCGCTTCTTCATCCTGCCTCAAGCAAAAGAAGAAGAAGAATCTTGTTCCACCAACATTCTGTGCCCTTTTGTATGCTCACGGAGTAGAAAAAGTGTGTATCTCGCCGACACAGTGACACATAGCCCATCCATAGCATAGTGTCGTTCGTTTTTGGACCTCTGGGAGATTTTTTCCTGATTGCCTCCACTTCTTCGACATCGTCTTCTTCTTCTTCTACTTCTTACCACTTTAAATAGCCTGTTATTCAACTGGAATGATTAAATTGCTTTCTACTCTTCGCTCATATATCGAAGAAGGCGGCTATTTGTGACTACTCCCTTCTCGTTAACTCCATCCTCGACCAATTATGCCCGGCATCCATCCTCACCACTATACCTATCGCCATTCACCACAACCAACTTTCTTCTTCTTGAATCACTTTTCTTCACAATTTCTTCGTCCTTCACATCCGCCTTCTCCACATTTATCCACAGAACAAAACCCCACAAGAAACACACATTCTCTTATTGCCTCCCTTCTTTTCTGGCTATTCAGCCTTTTACTCAGTCAGTATATTCTTCTTCTTAAATGCTCCTTTCTACTCAACTTGGAGCAAGTCGTTAGTTGCATAATTTAGCAACAAAACGACTCTGTAATTGCCCATCATAACAGACTTTTATACATTCACTCATATGTTCCTTATAGCCAACTCCAACCCTTCATCATTTCAACCTCACGAAATATTTCAACAACTTATTGGACTCTGTATACACACACACACACTACTACATGCCTTCTTCAACACTTGCGCTTTACCGACAAAACAAGAGCTTCTTTGTTGAATTATAAATCCGTGTGTCCATCAAAGGTCCGCAATTTCCTCCTTTGCTATAATATATACACTTGTTTATAGTAAAAGAGTTGTGTAGTTAGGTGTGTGCGAGTATATAAGTGGTTGAGAACATGAATCGGTTCCTGCTTTTTGGTGGACGGACGTTCCTTCTTGGATGATGATGGATGACTTACTTGCTGCTGGAACATAACAAAAACCAGGCGTCGAAAACCCGAATTCATCCCATGTATTCTAACCTTGGTGTCTCTGTAAAAAAACAGCCAACGGCAAAGGTCCTTCTTGTTCCATCGAAACGATTCAGGTCATGTTTTGAGGATTTTGGGTGAAATCCGATCCAGAAACAGCTCTTTCTCTCTTACTTATTCACACCAGCCGGCCCCCATTCTATATAATCTAATTCACGGCCTCACCATGCTAAATTCCTCCATTCATCTTGCTTGAGTGTGTGTGCTTATGTTCCGATTCTGACAATTTCGACGACGACGACGCCGCCGATGCATACTCACTTTCTCCGAGAGCAATCAACCGGACCACTATATACTACTGTTAAGTCTTATTCCCATAAGAAATGGCAAAAGCCGTCCAGTTATATATGAGTATGCCGTGTGTGTAATCAACCTGAGTGAGCTCTTTGAGCTGTTCCGATTCGGGTTTTGCTTCTCTTTCTTCTTCCGTCTTCCTTGTTGTGGACGAGTGTTTGTGGGCTTGTGGTGAGTATGTGTGTTATTGTGTGTGTCTTTCTCTGTATGCCCAATAACACCTATTTTTCAAGAGCAACTTTTCAAAGTATGGGCAAGTAAGTAATGGAAGTAGACGGACTTTTCCTCCGGTACCACCAACTCCAACTACCAACGCCGCCGTTGACTTCCTTGACCATAAGAGTGAGCGTCTTGTTGGTATTCTTGGAAACTTTTTATTATATTCCTCTCCCGGGTGAGAAACTTTTTCGCCAACAACTCTCATACATACACTCACGTATTCCTCAAATGACTTGCGTCGTCATCATCCATCTTCTAGCGGCTTTAGCGACCACTTGAACCCGCCGAGATTCTTAGTGCGAATCCCCCAGTCATTATCACGTATTAAAGGGTCACACACACTTGTCCGCAAGACGGAAAAGTTAGCTTCACCACTATACTTGTTAATCATATATTCTAAAAAGTCTGTGAATCGTGTAACAAGAAGCTCGGACATCTTTACAACTTTCACTATTGTTTCTCCATCCAACAGCTGACACGTAAAGCTGTGCTGTTACCATACGTGTACCTTTGTCACCTACAGGAAAAAGCCGAGGTACGTCGTCCAAGAAGATTTTATAAAATCTGTGTGTAATACAGTGTGTACTTTTTACTTGCTCATGCTTTCTGGTGAATAGCCGATTTTCACATAAATAAAAGTTTTTGTGCTGCTCAACTTTTCGCAAGAGCGACTGTCGAGAAGGAGGCTTAATTCAGTCAGTCTACCGGAAAGAGCTTGAGAGCGCGGGAGCCAGAGGGAAAGTTGCAAAATGCTCAAAAAGGTATAATATTATTTTTTCCACTTGTTCTTTTTGGTATAAACGAATCCTTAATTCTACTCGCGCCCACTTTGCAAAATCTAAAAACATGTTCGGAACGGAACTGAAAGAGAGACTTGGCGAAAAGTATAATAGAATTTTTCACAAACTTTGCCCTTTTTCACATTCTTCCTCTCTGCTTCTTACTGCAAAAGGACAAGATTGCTTTCCCATATATACATTTACTTTTTCAATTTCCCTTTACGTCATTCGTGAGAGGAGGCAATGGGCGGCTACTTACTACTACTGTTGCGAAATTTTGTAAATTGGTAATGGACTGCGGTCGGCTTTGGATCTCTGGCTGGATCCATTTCGAAACCTGTCCGCTCCTCTCAAGTGACTTTAATGAGCCGCTGAGAAGCATATTGACATTACGTCTTGAAACTCCATCCAAGAACACTTGAAGTTACTTTAGAAACACTTGGACATTTGGCAATTAAGCTACTTGGGCTACGACCATAGGCTTTTCAAATGTTCTCAGACAAGGGCGACAGGGCCAAAACTTGTGTCAAGCTAAAAGCACTTGAGTTGAGTGAGACAGACAGACATAGCTTATTTTAGCTTTTGTAAATCTGGAAACCACTTTTAGTCTACTATATACTCCATGTATTTCAATCACGAGAGACGCCTACCATAGTTTTGCAAAAGTTGACCGCTATGCACACAATTCCCACTTGCTCTGCTGACCTAGGAAATGGTCTTTTAATTCCTCACAAAGCAATATATATGTATTGTATATGTATGCACTTGTCATGAAATTTCTTCAAGTTATTTCACAACTTTGTCTATTCATCAGATCCTTTGTACAACCAACTCCTCATCACTAGAAGCCTTTCAAAACTTTTGCATTGTCATCATCAACGTTTGTATGAGTCCAAATACTTTGTCCAACAAATATTTTGCCTACATGACCCATTCTAACGTCATCCCATAGTCCACGTTAAATTGCCAATCTTAACGTGTCTTCTCCAATTCAAGGTTATGCTCATTCTTTTGCAGCTGACTTGGTGAATTCTATTCTATCTAGCGGAGCGATCCTATTACTTACTAGCTTCTACGAAATAATTGACGGACTACAGTGTGATGAAATTCTATCGCTTTCACGTGATTGTTGCTAAATGTTTCGCATTTCTTTCCAACTTGCATATACCAAATACACTCTGCCATCACGTGCGTACCTCGCTCGCTGGAGTCCCAAGTGCAAATATGGAATATTGGCACAATCAACCTAATTTACACGGAGGGCATTAAACAACCCAAGTTGCATGTCAAATCCAAAGTACAGGACATTGTATATAATATGAGGACACCGGCTTAAACTTGCCAAAACCGTGTAAAAGTTTGCAGATTAATATTTCATGCATAAATAAATATATACATTTATATTGAAGCCGTATAAATATATATCCATAATGGATTATGACGCTAATCAAGATGTGTGCATATAGTTTAGCAAGGAGGAAACATGCGAAATTATATCGTGTGCAAACAAGTACATTATCTCCTCGATGATCCAAGTTTATGGAAGCCATTCAATTTAATCGTTCCGATCACATGGCAGGTACACATGTATTTGCCAGTATCGAGGAAATTTGATATGATACACACCTATCAAATGTAATGTTTGCCTTGTCAACATTTTTATCTTGTCTCTGACAATAGTTATCGCTTAAGCCGCGCGCTTTTCGTGATCATATCAAATCGGTATCTGCCGGCGGTCAAAGTGTGTGTTTGTATATATATTTTTTGATAAATTTTCGGTTGTCAGTATAGAAGACTAAGTCTCCCCATAAGTCAGTTTGATGAAGTCAGTGTTCCCGGAACAAGTTTCAGCATTTCCGATTAACCCATCAGTTGCGATTTCGACTAATTTTGCAAAAGTGAATTGCAATCAAGTGATAACCAGTTCTTGGAAAACAAAAAAGTTGGTGTGCTGTTGTCTACACTATTTTCCCAGTTGACACAACAGGTATATATTGTTTTAATTGTGTTTTGTTTTTTATGAATATTTTGCGTTTACTTTTGGCTCTTTTTAAATTAAATACAATTATGGCTGTATTTTGTTGCGCTAAGCCACTTGCAAGACGGTAAATGTCAGCAATTTGACCGCAAATTATATCAAATTTCAAAAATGCCATACCTGCCCCTAGCGTCACACACACAGACACAACACGACTTTTCAAACTATGGTGGATGCCATTTCGGTCCTTACAACTCGGTTCATAAAAACTGGAAATTCCAGAAACATGTCGGCAATCTCCGGGGGTAATACGACATGAATTTCCTTATGAATTTTTGATTCGGTCCATTTACAAACACGTTTAGCTACATACAAGCCTTAGGGCTCACTATGAGAACCAACAAGAGAAAGTAGTGTCTGACATTTAAGCAGACACTTTTTCCGTGGCAAAAATCCCGGGAGACCATTGCTTACGTAAATATTCGAGCGAAACCAAAACCGCATATATGACAGTGTATGAAGTGACATATGAACGACTTTTTTTGCGTGCCACCAATATGTCGGCATGTCCATGTCATCCAAACTTGAACAAACATTGACATAATGGACAGATTTCATGGAACATTATTCCAGGCCTCCGTCCATCACTCGTCACCACGCTCTTCGGCTCTTCTGATCCAGTTTTCATGAACGTCAACAAACCCTTGCGAATATTTGCGACAAGGAGCATATCCACAAGTTATATTAAAATTTGCAAACCAAACATGTAACAAACTCCATCATCTTGAGCGCTAACGTTTTTACTTTAGCCCAGAATAAAATATTCAGACTGAAAAATCCTTGTCCGAAAATTGCACAAATGTTTGCAAAGTGGCCAACAAGGTTGCCTCAAGTTGCGCATAAGTATCCTCGTCATCAACAGAGTTGCCCGTACATCATAGTACATGCTATATTGGGAAAGTCCGTCGGAAAAGTTTCTTTGAAGCATAATATAATTCAGTTCAAGTCGTCATGCCCATCATTACATATTCGCAAAAAGAATTTGCCGCCACCACCAAAACCTTTTTGTTCCTGGAACCAGCTATATCTGCGCGGCCTAAACAAATTCCCTTTTGCGAATTCTAAACATGTATGAATTATCTTCCAGTCTTACGCATATATATATATATAGTTTACTTCCCTTATCCACAACACATCCGCGCACACTTTGCACTTAATGGCATGGAAAAGTTTGCCATTTCCCCAGAATTTATTTGCGTCATTTTGTTCTCAAATATATTTATATATATATGCTGTTGACAATTCTTGACAAGTTGAGCGCTCAACTTGAAAGGATGATCAACTGCATATATAAAGTACACAAAGTTTTGGATTTTAGCAAACTTTTTATTTCCAACTGCAGTCAGTATCTCATACATTCACAACTCCAAAAAAATTCCAGTCACTAGGCCACTAGTAATAGGAGAAGTAAATAGTTATGTAGTTCACGCCAATTAAGCTCCTTATTGAATAGCGTCGAATATGCAATAGGCTCAAGTGCAGCAATATAAATACCTATTTGAAACGCCTTTGAAACGGAAAGTGTCCAATTATGCCAAGTACCACCACTTCTTTGTATATACGCTCTCAAGCGTTTGTCTTTACTTAAAATATATTAAGACGCTGCTGCCATTCAATTATCTGCCTGCATTTACTGCTTGTCAAGTTCACGAGACTTTTGACAGCTTTAATACAGCTCTCTATTATTATTACAAGCGTTTTAGCGCCGTCAATGAAACATGATGAGCACTGCTCTCTGTCAGTCGACTCCATCTTGTCCCCTTTAATCACACAAAGAGCCTCGGGCGGCGATTGCCAATTTTGTCACACATTCAAAAGCGCTTTTTGATTGTCACTTTGATAGAAATCCGATGCACACGTTACGCACGTATATATTTTATGTAGGTTGTTGACGCTTGACACATTTCCCTCCAAAGCGCATCTCAGTCATTGCTTTCTGTCTCGTGACGACCACGCTTCCTACATGTTATAATAAAACTGCAGCCAGCTCTCACAGCAGCGTTCAAATTTACGCTCATCCTCATCAACCAACCGCTTTTTCGCTATAGAATACCCGAATCTCCCGCCCACTGGCAAGTGCAAATCTCATCATCGTTGTTATAAGCGTTGTTAGCGCGGGATCAAAAGTCAAAACACACTAGTTTCCACAGATCCTATATTTTGTACTGTACTTGTTGCATCACAGCTTATAGATTCAGGGAATATTTTGTAGGTTATTTAATCTACATCTTACATTGTGCCCTCCAAAAGCTCAAAGGGTAAAGTAACTATAGACGGACGGAATAGCGAACAAGATTTACTAGAGTCGTAGAGTCGTAGTAGTGTAGCAGTAAATATATATAAAGTTTTGCATGAGCCAAGTTGTTGCTGTTGTACGATATTATGCTGCTAGTTACTCAGTACTAGAAAGCAGTCAATCTGAATCGTGATTGATTCTTTGCCAAAACGTCACGACAAAACTAGAACTGCTAAAACTACAGCTATAACTACATAGGAGTCAGTGTTCTACAAGCCAAGATCAGTTGGCAGACTTTTGGCATTTATTCACGGCGATCATAATCACGACCCTCCTGCCCACATATTCAAGACTTGTTCTTACAGTTGCAAAACTCTAATGGTATGTATATATACAGTAGCATTAGAGATCGTAGTCGCGTCTAATATACTATTTACAGTGTCATCATATCACGCAGAATTGCCGACGGTGAATACCAACTCATCTAACGCTACTGCTTTATATTTTTGCAGATTCTAAACTACATCCTCACATTCCCACACGGAGAGCGCAGGAAGCAACAACGATATTGCTTCTTCGAACCGCTGTGAGCAACAAGCTTCCGACTCGAGACTTCGAGACACTTCAGGACGGCCCTCCAAAAACATCGTCACCACGTGTCCCTTTTATCTTTTGACTTTCCCCATTTCCTATTACTGATCAGGGTTTGATTCCACCCGAGAATGCGAAAACACGGCTCTCTTTATTCCTTAAGAAGAAACCTGCTTTTTTACTTCCTTTCCTCAACTCATAGTACCTGTTGTGTAATTTAAATTTCCAAATCAGCCTCCTTGTCCAGCAGCCAGTGTGCCTTCACGAGGAAGCCTGATCGAACAGCTTCCGTCTCATGTGTATCATATCCCTTGTTTCCGGCTTAACGGTGCTCCAGTCAGAATCCAAGATTATCTGTCATGGTCCAAACAAGACTTTGTTTGTTGTCCAGAACCAGAGACTAGCCCACTAGTAACCTCAGTCGCTTGGGACAAGATTAACCAAGTTGCTTCTTCTTCTTCTTCTTCGTCGTCTTCTTCTCGTTGAATATGTTGTTGGGGTTGTGCATGTGTCCATTTTGTTATTCCTGACTTTGGTTTTTGTATATATATATATATTGGACAAGTGGTCGTCGTGCCCCTCCTTGAATTTCCTACCCATTCCCAGTGTCAGCTTCAACTTTTGAGGTCTTGTTGTTGTCTACCTCTCTCGTCATTAAACCTCGTCCATCAGTTAGTTCTCAGTTGTCCTCAGCCCCAAGCGGCTCTCTGTCGTCCCCGCCACCTTAACAGGAGCAAATATTCAGCGACAGTGTGACCAGCAACACTATACAACAATGACGCTGACGCTCAATCACAACAGTAACAGCAGCAGCAACAACAATCCAAAGGAGCAAGAAGTCGACACTATTTCCTCGTCCAACTCCTCTTCTGATAACGATGGCGGCGTCATCATCAAACCCGTTGAAACGTTCGAAGATCTCCTCAGCATTTGCGGAGAAGCTGGACGATGGCAGCTAAAGGTGACAACTTGACTTTTTTACACCTTTAAATTAAAGGCTTTAATATTACAATATATTTGAACCTCTTTGGCTTTATGGTTAATTTCATACAGTTGAATCTTGTCCCGTCCATTTTATGGCTACTATATAACTATACAAATTTAACCAAGTTTCGTCGACGTGAACGCTACTTATGTTTATAGCTCCAGAGCCTCCAGGCCAAAAGTTCAGTGCAGTTTGGTCCAGGAGCAATAATATATTTCACTACATACTTGTACTCGACTATTAGCCACTAACAAAAGTATTATTTTGACGCAAAAAACTTGGACATAATTATACCCTCTGACCTTGACAAGATTCAATTAGAAGTATTTACCAGAGTTTTTGCAATGACATTGTATACAACAGCTTCTTAAACGAATGAATATCTCACTTTTTTAGAAGAGACAAAAAGAGTATAACAAGTCTACAAGCCAACCCTAAAATTGTTGTGGTATATACATTAAACGATATTCATTGCTAAACAAATGGCTTGTATTCTTTTAGATTTTTCTACTGGCGTCCTACTGTGGCTTTATGACAGCGTTCCACAATTTGGTGTACGCTTTCATCGGTGCCGTGCCGGATTACATGTGCCATGTGCCTCCAGTTACCGGCTTCAGCTTGGAACAAGTACGGAATTACACGATACCCACGGCGTGAGTTCTATACCTTACAATCTGTCATAATGAAGATACAGAATACAGCGTTTATGAGCGCTTTGAAGTTGGCTAATGAACGTTTTAACTCCTCAGGAAATCCGGAGGATTCGATACATGTCGCCGCTATGGCGTCAGCGGTGACTGGGACACTGGCAACTTTTCTATTCCTGAAGGCATCCACCATGGCGAAAAGATTGTTTGCTCCGACTTTGATTTTGATAATTCTACCTACAAGTCTACGATTGCTCAAGAGGTACGCAGTTTCTGGCCTTCAAGTTGTGTTGATTGCTGGATACTTCTAATTCTTGAGTTTTGACTTCAGTACAACTTGGTCTGCGACAATCAGTACTGGGCATCTACCGTCCAAGCCATGTACATGTTTGGAATTCTTTGCGGTTCCCCGATTTTCGGTGCCCTGTCCGATAAATTGGGCAGGAAAAAGACACTGTTGATCAGCTCGGTTATTTTCATTGCGGCTGCTCCTCTGGTAGGCCTTGCGCCCAATTTCACACTCCTTATGATGGCCAGATTCATTTTGGGATTCGCTTCCCCTGGAATGTACGGCACCAGCTTTGTTTTGGGTAAGTTGATTCCACCCCAAGTTTTTCAAATTGGGGGGGGGGAACACCTGAGTAATTGTTTTTGAATTCCAGTCATTGAAGTCATGGGACCAGACTGGCGAGGACTTGCTGGCAATCTCTTCTGCCTTCCTTTCGCCATGGGCTACATGGTTCTTCCGGGAGTGGCTTATTTCATTCGTGACTGGCGTACCCTTCAATTGGCTCTGTCGATTCCTGCGGTTCTCCTCCTTGTCACCTGGTGGCTCCTGCCAGAAAGTCCACGTTGGCTCCTTCGCAAGGGCAAAATACAAGAGGCCGAGAAAATCATGCGTCAGATGGCTGCCACCAACGGCAGGTCACATGCGCTTCCCGTCAACTTTGGTGAACTTACTGCAAGGGTCGCTGATGAAGTGCGTTGGGCTGTACACTCTAAACATTCACAACATTTGACAAACTCTCTACCATGTCTTTCCATTTTGTTCAGGAGCGAGAAGAAATTCGGAAAATTACCTGGGCCACCCGAGTCACTGGCGTACTCTCTGGCTACACCCAACTGCTTCAGTCGAGACAGATTCGGACGAGGACTCTTGTGATATACTTCAGTTGGATGTCCATTTCAATGGTTTACTACGGCCTCGCTCTCAACACTCCCAACTTGACGACTGACAAATACATGTACGTGTGCCCCATCATCAAGAATGACCTGGACCGAGTTTTCAGTTTCTAATGTCGAGTGCTTATTCCAGGTATACGTTCATCAGCGGAGTTCTTGAAGTACCATCGTACTTTATGGTTCCACCTCTGATCAAGTACCTGGGGAGACGTATTGTCTTTTCCGGTTATTTGCTCATTGGAGGCATCGCCTTGTTGTCTTCGTTGCTCTTTGACAGAGGTAAATTTTCAGCTCAATGTGCATTAGTGAAGGATACAAGTTATGATCTTCTTATGACCAACCTGGGAATTCGTAGAATCTACCGTCGTCGTCGCCTTTGCGCTATTTGGAAAGTTGGTAATCGGCTCAGCGTATGCACTGGTGTATTTGTACGCTACTGAAGTCTTCCCAACGCTCCTGAGAACTTATGGACTTGGAACCGCTTCCATGGTCGGTCGTGTTGGTTCAGTAACGGCTCCTTATGTTGACCTTTTGGTGAGCAATCGGCTACGAATTGATTTCGTTGCTCTCTGAAAATTTCACATGTCTATTAATCTGTTTTGGGTTTGCAGAAAACCCTGAATCCAAGTTATCCAACCTGGGTGTTTGGATCAATTTCTTTAGCTGCGGGTTTGCTTTCCCTTCTATTGCCTGAGACGAGAAATAAGCGCCTGCCGGAAACAGTTGAAGATGTCGAACAGAGAAAGAAATAATAGTGATAGAACAAATTTTTGATGCAAAAACTTTTGCAGGGTTAATGATTTGCAGAAAAGGTATGCTGACTCGTTGTTTCGTTTCTTGTATAGAAATGTTTTTACACAATCTAAAATTGCCGGTCACATGAGAATCAATTGTTAATTGTCTGTCGATTGGTGATCGAATAAATAATGCTTCATATAAGTGAGTGTATCAATGAGAAACTTGATATATAATAGTCTGCATGCTGCAACCATAACCTTGGATCACACAGACCGGGATTTGTGGAAACGATTGCGGCTTGCGGAGCTCGTGGATCTTTGATAGTCATGGCAGTCCAGTCAAAGACGAAGTTGAAGTCGTTAATCGCTATACTCACGTGCGAGTTTGTTTACAATCTAAAAGCTCCAGAATGCTTTGGAAGAAGATTCGATCAAAAGTGTAACACAGGTAAACAACTTCAAATCGTAAGAATCTCCAGATTAAATTTAACTGAAGTTAACGGTCTTCTAACGTATTTGCTGTCGCTATTGAAAGAATGCCACCTAAACGGAAACGTCTAGACTTGGAGCATGTAGTAGGTCCAGAGAAGATAATCTTTGAAAGTCAAGTTGTTGAACTAACAATCATGTTGAATCGGAAATGCGGTTTATTAGGAATATACCAATGGGAGATATATTAGGAGTCTCCTGGTTGTAGCAGAGACATTAATAAAAGTTCCTCAAGAAATTTCTATAATACATATTATGCATTATTCAGCGAGCATCGCTATCTTTGAGTGAGTTGTAGGATATATTCTCAAATTCCAAATCTGTACGTAATCTTTTAACCCAGCCTGTTAGCCAAATCTGTTTTGTATTTGCTGTTCGAACGTTTTAAGTGCAAACAAAGGCCGGCTTCACAGGTACAAGCGGCCGACTAACTCATCTCACACATGCGAGAGCAACTTGTCCAGGGAGGGAAATTCAAAAACTCTTGTTGTCAAAGTTGTGCTCTATCTAAAAGACTATTCGCGTCAGTGTTTTCCAAATTCATGTAAAATTCTGCCTCAAAAGTAATATAGATTGTCGTATGAAAAGCCAAAAGTGTTTTAGCGACATCCATCTGGAAAGTGAAATCCGCTATTTTTCAGACACTTTCCACGGGAAGATCTAATCTACAAGACCCGACCCGATGTAAGTACATTGTGTGTAACTTGAACTGGAAATTGACCACTTCTTGGTAAAATCAGTTTGAGTTTGCAGCTTAAAAGTTTTCGGTTGTTAACAGATTTCCTCCAATGAGCGATGAGTGACTAAAGAAGTTTTTAAAATGGCTGAAATTCGTTCTGGAGATCATACCACTACAATAACTGAAACTCAAGAACCGTCATCATCCACAGCAGTAAGTTTGTCTGGCTCACCCTTGTTTTTGTAAGTGTAGACACTTTTCACAATTGGGCTAAGCTAATGATAGTGTTTTTGACTTAGGTAACGCCTGGAGGGGAACATGTAGTGCTAAGACTGAAACTGAAGCCCAAAAAGAAGAAGAAAGTAGGATGGACTACAGACACCGTGGATAACGAGCATATGAACAAGCGAAAATCAAAATGTATGTGATGATTATGTGCAAATTCTGTCAATTTGTCGGTATCGAATGTTTGATTCAGTCTAATCATTGTGGTCGACCAATTTTAGGCTGCTGTATATATGAAAAGCCTCACGTTTTTGGCGAATCATCGTCCGACACCGATGACGAATGTGATCATTGTCGTGGACACACAGAAAAGAAAAAGGAAAACGAAACGTCCTGATGCTCCTCCTTATCCATTTGAATCGAACCATTCAGACCCAGAACCCAGCCGTTGTACTGGATGACCGCTATTCTGTACAGCCATTCCGTGCATGGCAATAAACGTGTCAAATCAACTACGTGCTTCGATCTTGCGATACCATGTGAAATATGTAAATAAAGCCTTTTTAACAATTCCCAGCGTACTTCAGAGCAGTTTGATTTCGTTATGCAACATGCCGAATGACGATTAGAATCCTGTCTGTTGGATCCTTACACGGCAGAACCCACTTGTTTGAACGTAAGCATTTACATCTCAAAAGTGCAAGCTCATGTTGCAATGTCGGGATCAAATCGCTACTACAGACTGTCTGATGATGATTGAAAGTTTAAGCACATGTAGCCGTTTTGATCAAAATCAAAATTTGCAGCATTAACTCATTCATGTGTAAAACTTTGCAACCTGGCAGCTATTGGAGGTCCCCAGGGAGTTGAAACTAGGGCACCGAATCGCTTCGTTAATGAGATGCCCTTTCACTTACTTTAATACAGAAGTGCCAAATGCCACGTTTTTATCGATCTCAAGGTCTCTGAAAGTGATTCAAGCGATAAAAACGCTGATCAGTTTCGATTCAAATGTTAATGGGATCCGAAACAAACGATAGAATGAGATGCAGTGAGGCTACTGCTGCCGCCGCAATGGTGGTAAAACACGAACGAAATGCTCATTGCACAAATCCGTTCCTCCCTTGTCTGAAAACACATGTTTTTCTCTTGTGCAGTTTTGCAGTGACGTGAGAAGCCACAGCATCTCAGGGAGCAGCAACAAACCTGATCTTTGCCGTCCTGTCAATCAAAATTCAATTTAATTTTTTCAATCAGATTTAACTAGTCTGCTTCTTTCAAACTTTCTTGTAGTGATTTCATGACTGATCAAGGACCTTTGTTCAGCCCTTGATTCTTGATTAAACTGCCAAAGCAGCAGTACCTTCTTTTGACAAGTATGACTTGAGGGATTCAAAAGTGTTGTTTATAAAAGTTTCTGTTTTAACTACCGTGACCTAACACCTGAGATTACCACTGAAGGAAATTTTGAGGGGACTTGTAGAATTATTGCAGATTTGTAAAAATATTTGACATGAAAATGTCCGCATTGCTTACTGAAAGCAGTATTTAGGTAAGAATCGTAGTTTCCAGTTTCAACTCTATCCAAAGATTTAACTTTTGACTCCTTTGGATCCTACTTAATGCGATTATGTTTTGATTTTGCAGGATATTTTCAAACCATCCTTCAAACCTTTAACCCCTATTCAGGTAGACTGACTGATGACCTCCCACTTGATTGGGTCGGCGGTAACTACTGCAGTCATGGGTTCGGCAACAGTCATCATACCGGAAATGGAATTGCTGATCGGACAGCTGGAGCGAGGCACTGTAGTCACAAAATTCAGCCACCGGAAACGACCTGAGAAGAAGACGCTGATGGTTCGAAGAGAAACCCGCCAGATAGTATGTCAAAAGTCGAGTCGGGGCCAAATAGAAAGCTCAGGTAAAGTTCACAAGACACAGTTTTAATTATAGAACTGTTGCTAATTCATTCTGCTTCTTGAAGTTGATCTGCGCGAAATACGTGATATCCGGGTGGGCAAGAACTCCAAAGACTTTGAGAAATGGCCTGATGATGCGAAAAAGCATGAAGCATCAAAGTGTTTTGTGATGTACTACGGCTCAGAGTTTAGGTTAACGTCATTGTCTGTAGCAGGTAAGAGTTTAAAGTCAGTAATAATAGTATAATAATAGTCTTGTTTGGTTGTGTTTAAATGTTGTTTTTCTAATGTGTTCTCTTTTGGTGTTAGCTTTCTCGGAAAAGGAATGTGACCTGTGGTTCCGGACAATAAAGTATCTTTGGCATGAAACTCTGGAGGCGAGCTATAACTTGCAGCTGGAAACTTGGCTGCGGAAGCAGTTTTACAGCTTAGATACCAACTACTCCACCTTGAAAGCAACGTATGTTAGAAATAGCAGTATTGCTTCGTGTGTTTACGTTTGAAGACGTGTTTGTGATCAATCTTTTTTGTTTCTTTACAGTATAAATCTCAAGGAACTAAAAGCGTTTTTACCAAAAATCAACTGCAAGCTGAGCACAGGGAAACTTCGTGATATGTTCAATGAATACGACTCTAAACAAACTGGAGAAATAGGATTCGATGACTTTTCAGTTTTATTCAGGGGATTGGTTCACGATCAACAGGTGAACTGATGAACCCCTTGTTTAAGCATTTGAAGATTGGGTGATCGGCTAATACTGTTTTGTTGCAGATTATGCATAACTTGATGTCAAAGTACGCTCAGAATGGACTCGTCACCTACGATAGTCTCACAGATTTCTTCATACAGGAGCAGCAGGAAATTATTCCACAAGTTCATGATGTCATGAGTAGATTTTTCCAGGATCCTAATAGAGTTGAATCATCACACATAACGTCCCTGGAGGTAAAACGCGTTTACATCATACTTTTGCTTTTAGTGTGAAGATAAGGCTGGAATAAGTATTCGGTTCTCTTTGTAGTTCTTGGATTACCTATTCAGCAAGCAGAATTCCATCTGGGACGACACTCAAAATTCCATTTGTCAAGACATGTCACGGCCTCTTTCCCATTATTTTATATCTTCCTCGCACAACACGTACCTTACTGGAGATCAATTTAGTTCAGAGTCTTCAACAGAAGCCTATATTCGATGTTTGCTTCAGTCGTGCCGTTGTGTGGAGCTCGATTGTTGGGATGGATCTGACGGCCAGCCTTTCATTTACCATGGGCACACTTTGACTTCCAAAATCAAGTTCTCTGATGTTTGCCGAGTCATCCGAGATTACGCCTTCGCGACATCAGAGTAAGCATGAAGTAAATAGCAATTTTAAAGCGTAATTTGAAATGAATTTCCTATCTATGATATAATTGTTTTCAGTTATCCTTTGATCTTGAGCATTGAAGATCACTGCACTCTTCCGCAGCAGAGAAAAATGGCGCAAATATTTATGGTAGGGGTATAGCCTCATTCTGAGCCACTGAAGGGGTTTCGATCATTAATTTAGTCTTTCGGATTTGTTTTAGGAAACGTTTGGAGATGTATTAGTCACGAGTCAGATAAATAAGAATGAAACAGTTCTACCGTCACCTGATCAGCTCAAAGGGCGCATTTTGCTGAAGCACAAAAAGCTACCAGAGGGTACAATTGAAGAAGAACAATTTACCAGGGTAGAAGATTTCTGTAAGGCAAGGCAATCTTTAAACATCACTGGTGTTTGTTACTTACTAAATGCTATATGTTATTATTTTTAGCTAAAGACATGGACCTAAGCAACACCATTAAGAATGGGATAATGTATATCGAAGATAATATGCAGTGGCAGCCACATTTTTTCGTGCTTACCACCCAAAAGTTGTTGTTTACTGAAATGACAATGGAACCTCCTGATAGTGATCAGAATCAAGCAACTACTACTGAAGATGAGGCAAGTTCTTGTCGTTTTCCAAATAACCTGTTTGTGTGAAATTGTTAATGTGTTTATTTACCAACCAACCTACACAGACCACTCAAGAACCTCCAAAGACCGAAGAGTTGCATTATAGTGAGAAGTGGTTCCACGGCAGACTTAAAGGAGGCCGAAGTGCTGCTGTAGCTTTAATCTCAAATTACAAGCGGGAAGATGGAACATTCCTAGTGCGTGAAAGCGAGACATTCGTTGGAGATTATACCTTGTCTGCTTGGTAAGCGCAAAAAGTTTTGACCTTAAGGGTGTAAAGTTTTTCAAAATTCACTATAGCTGAGTGGATTATCCTGATTCCCAATGGTTCTGTTTAGGCGGAAAGGACGAGTGATCCACTGTCATATTCACAGTAAGTACGAATGGGGCCAAGTCAAGTACTATTTGGTGGATTCGCTTCTCTTTGACAGTCTGTATTCCTTGATTTCATACTACAGAGAACATCCCATACGTGGCTTAGTAAGGCACTTGGAATTTAAACTCAACTAGCCTGAAACTGGCCTCTGATTTTGATTTTTTAAAGGAATTCCATGTGAAACTTGGCGATCCTGTGCCGCAGCCTTCTATGCACGAAGGAAAGCCGTGGTTTCACAAAATCGATAGAATATCAGCTGAAGACTACCTTCGTCGAGTCAGACTTGATGGAACATTTGTAGTTCGCCCTTCGAGTACTTCATCAGCAGATGACCAGAAGTTCGTGATCTCATTTAGGTATGTGAACCTGTATTTCCTTCTTGTTTCTGTTTAATGGCATCTCATTTATAATGCTTCCTTCTCTCTCCCTAAGAGCGAAAAACAAGATAAAGCACTGTGTTATAAAGGAAGATGGACGACTGTTTATTGTTGGCGAGAATAAGTTCGAGACGCTCGCCGATTTGGTTCAGCACTATTACAAATACCCTTTTTATCAAGGCGTGTGTTTGAAATGGCCGCTTACTGAAGAGTTGATGAAAGCTGAAGCGAATTCAGATCCTACAGATATTTATTCCGAATACTTGGACACAAATGCCATGAAGACTGAACAAGAAGACTCCAACGTAAATGGTTTTTTCAGATCTAATTTGTGATAACAACCAAGACAAAATTGTGTGAAATATGATTAATCATGTTTCAGCTTGTGGCTCGTGCAATATATGATTACCAAGCTAGACAGGACGATGAAATTAGTTTTCGAAAAGATGACCTAATTACGCACGTCATACGGGAGTTTGAAGGCTGGTGGAGAGGTGAATGTGCAGGAGCAGTAGGGTTATTTCCCTGCAACCGTGTCGTTATAGTTGAAGACAATTCAATCCTGGGAGATTTGCAAAAAGGATGCATTGAACTAACTGGAGCTAGAGTGGATCTTCAACGGGTTTCCGTTCCGTCTGCAAATGATTTCCCGTGGAGGGTAGTTATAGAGAAAAATGGAATAAGCCATTCTTTCGGTGTGGAACAAGAAGAAGAAGGCATTGTTTGGGTTGATGCAATCAAGGGTGTTGGAGAGATTGCCTCAGAAAGAGTACGTTTTTCTAATATGAAATAATATTGAAGTGTCTTTCAAAAAAGAGTCATTTGTTTGTTTGCCTATTTTCAGGAATCTGAACATAAGAAGATGGAGCGAATTAACCGCGTAGCGAAAGAACTAAGCAGTCTTATAATATACTGTTGTTCTGTGAATAAGTTCTCAATGGAGCGAATCAAGTTGAAGAAACGCTGTTTCCAGGAAATGAGTTCATTCCCAGAGACCACTGCCGAAAAACTCTTTACGAGTGATAAAGAGTCCTTCCTTTGGTATCATGAGGTACATACCCAGCAGCAGTCTAAATCAATGCATTAGTAGCTGAAGTATGTTATTTTTTGTGATCTAATGTTCCGTCGATTTACAGTTGCAGCTGAGCCGTGTCTATCCTAAAGGACAGAGGTTAGACAGCTCAAATTACATGCCTGTGCCCTTCTGGGGAGTTGGCTGTCAAATGGTAGCCCTAAATTATCAAACTCCAGGTGAGAACGTCATTAAAAAAATTTACAAATGCGAAGGTGCTGTAGTGAAAATGGATTTTTCTTAGACAAAGCGCTCCAGCTGAATCAAGCGAAATTTTGTCAAAATGGAAGGTGTGGTTATATTCTCCGCCCGGAGTATCAATTTCCATCCGAGACCTTGGCGGAGCCAGAATTGAAGAAGTTTGAATTAACGGTGAGAAGTTATTGCGACAACAATTAGCCTTTTATTTTTTATCGTGAGAATTTTTGATGACGATTACATCATAGGTCATCGGTGGAAGGCATTTATGGAAATCTGGTCGAGGAATAATAAGCCCTTTCGCAGAAATCGAAGTGATGGGAAGTGATCATCGTACATTACACTACAACCACGTCCACAAGACGAGAACGATCCGTAAGTGGTTTCACTGCAGACCTTATGGATGAAATATAAGTAGATTGATGTGCAGCTTCCCACTTTTCTAGCTGACAACGGCTTGAATCCCTACTGGAACGAAACCTTTCCATTCAGTGTGTACTTCCCGGAATCCACGATGATACGAGTCTCAGTGTACGACGAAGACATGTTTGGAGACCGCAACTTTATTGGCCAAGCTAGTTACCCGGTAATTCGTCGTGATTACTAACTTCTACCCAATTAACAAGTATATTATGATGCACTCTCTATTTTCAGCTACATTGTCTGAAACCTGGCTTTCGCAGTATGCAGTTGCTGAATGGGTTTAGTGACGAGATAGAATTGGCTACATTACTGGTCCACTTTTTCAAGGCCTAGTTCAATGCAAGTCATTGTTTGAGTGCGGACACGGGAACAAGATTGTAGTGCAGGAGACAATCGGACGTAACTTCTTGTACCTCGATGTTTTTTTTGAAGCTTAAATTAGTCAATGCAATAAAGAGCAAAATATATTTTAGCTTTAAAATCAAGTCCTTTATTACCAGAATTGGCGTATAATAAACCCATGGTAGTGATAAAAATCAAGTACACTACTCGGCAGCCAAATCTTCTTGAACCTTTTTCCAGTTGCTGAGTGGACCGTGTTCAGGGCGGTATTGGACATTGCAGCCATCAGGCGCAAGTCTTCCTTCGCTCTTCAACCTGTCGTACTCGTCACGTTCGAACTTGGTGAATCCAAACTTCTTAGAAACGTAGATCTGCAAAGCCACAGATATATGTTATTAACATTTGTATCACAATTACATCCTACAGATCCTAATTCAAAAATTCTTAAAATCTTACCTTCTGTCTGCCAGGGAACTTGAACTTAGCACGACGCAAAGCCTCGATAACTGAAGCCTTATGCTTGTCAAGAGTTCGCACGCTAATGATGGGTTGACCAATATGGACTCTAGCGACCGTACCTAGGGGCTTTCCGAAAGCTCCTCTCATTCCAGTTTGAAGCCTATCGGCTCCGGCACAGGACAACATCTTATTGATCCGGATGACGTGGAATGGATGCAATCGCATTCGAATGTGGAACTGATCCTTTCCGGCACACTTGACCATGTACTTGTTGGCGCAGATACGTCCAGCTTCCAGGGCCTCAGACGAAAGTTGTTCATATTCGTCAGAAACGAGATGCACGCACAACGGGAAGTCGTCGACACGGGCCTTCTTCTTTCCCAAATCGAAGATCCTGATCTTGGCATCGGGGACACCACGGCAGAACCGAGACTTGGGGTAAGGCTTGTTCTTGCAATACCGATAACTGCAACGAGGATAATTCAATTAGCTTTTCATTCCAAAAATTTCCTTAACGAATAGTTTTTCTAGTCAAACGTTGTACGTCTTTGAAGTTCACTTGCAAAACTACAAGAACAAAGTTGTGCAAGGCGACAAACACGCCGGATAATTTGGGCTCTTTGATTCAAGAATCTGGATGCAGCACATACGGTGTTGCATCCTGAGAAAAAGCCTTGAATTATAAAGAAATAACTACAAAAAACACTGAAAAGACACCAAGTACTTACCATCTTGCAGGGCGACGGCCCATTTTGATTACAATTAAAATTAAAACACCGCCTTCGAAAAATAAATTCAGGCACAACCTGACCGGTAGTGCTCCTCCGAATGACGAGCATTAACTGAAGACTGAGCCACACTCTCTTCATGCAATTCCATTCCCATGCTTTCATTTGCTCCTTCTGTCTCAAAGAGGGCGCGAGCAGTCGCAACTCGAAATACAAGGTCAAATTCAAACATTACGTTCGGCCATAGTGGTTTCGCGCCAATTTTTTCGATTACTTTCAATGGTTAAAAACCCTTATCGTCTGCAGGTGAGGGGATGATATGCAAAAATGTACCCAAAAGATATCGTCATACGGCCATAGAGGATTGATAGCCAGTTATCTGCATATGTTTTGCCCAGATTCATGCGAAAACAATCGTTCTGCTGAACAACAAACACGTTCAACGAACGTTCTGCTTCGCTTCAAAGATTGACTTTGCGAATGAGTGGGATCATTTGAAACGTTTTGTTCTAATGCACTGAATGTACTCTATACTCAATTTTATTAAAAGCCAGAAAATTTCATTAAAAGTCAAACCCGTGTTGAACATCCGTGAAGTAATCAATAAAAATAACCTGCAGCAGATCTTTGCCATGGGAAATCAAGGCACCAACTACATCTACAAGTATTTCCTTAAATGTTAGAACTGCTACAATTAGAACGACTACGAAGGCTTCTGACTAGACTAAAGGTTACTAAAAGACACAAGTGTTGAAATCAAAGGTACTACTTTTCCATTCACGTTGTACTGATATTGTATATAATGAACTGGCAATGTGAACACCAGCGAAATGGTGGGAAGACAAACCAAGTTTCCAGAAACAATTGGTGCAACATTAATCAAGCAATCATTCACACTTTTAGTCGGTCCGAACTAGAAAATAACCCAAAAACTGTACGTCATAAGATAAGCTGGCCAAGGATTTTAAGCGCTAACAATTTTGCTTTCAGGTGCAGATTCCAGCTTTGCAGCAGCTTCCCGCTTTCGATCTTGTTCCGCCTTGTAGATTTCCAATTCTTTCTTCTCCTTCTTGCGGTTTCTTTCTTCGTATTCTTGCCTCCGGGCAATGATTCGGTGAACGACTTTCTCGGTCGTCAAATCCGTCTCAGAATCGATTTCTCGGAAGATTTTTCTCGACCGTGGCTCTTCATATGGGTCTTTGTTGGTTTCAGGATCTTTCAAAAGCGGTGTCTTTCCATGCACGACGACTTCTACTTTGAAATGGTCCAGTAGTTCTTTCGATACGACATATGGGGCACCAATGACTACTTCCGAGACATACTTGCAAGCCAGCACCGACAAAACTCGTTCGTGAAGGTTCATAATGGGATAATTAGATCCCTTGTACATGTTCACGACCGGATCTGTATGAAGGCCCACAATGAGGAAGTCACCTACCAAATTTAAAACCGAAACCAGCTTAAACAACCTCCTCACAATCTAAAATTTTCAAAAGACAAACATTGTTTTGGTCATACCTAACTTTGAAGCCTTCTCCAAAAACTTCAAATGACCCGGATGAAGTACATCAAAAGCACCGGCAGTATACACAATTTTTGCGTCTTTCTCTGGAGCTTTCCCCTCGGAGAACTGCAGAATCCTCTGAGTTGTTGGCAAGAACTGAGACATTCCAGTATATGGCGATCTAGCATTGGCGTCAGTAGCCAAATTCGAAGAATTGGAATCCTGATCTACTGTATACTCCTGCAAACCAATTCAAAAGACGGTATAAGAAGATTCTGAAGGCTACAATTGTCCCAAAAAGTTGCGTTTACATTATAACCTTGTCTCCGCGGCGAAAATGATCCCTGGTCAACAACAACATGCGCCCCACAAGGTCAGTTGTAGAGACGCCTTGTGTCCGCTCCACTTCCTTATATCTGTCAGCATCCTTAACCGCCTGGTATGTGTCTTGGCCATCAGCAGTAGTCGTGATGTCATTTCCATGTGCACAAAAGTCACAGTTGTACTGGTCCAGCGTCTCGATCGTGGTAACATATGGGGCTCCTTCAACCACTTCGTCAACCCATTTGACCCCTCGGACCATCATATAGCGTTCCTCCTCATTGAAAACAGGAGGAGCTCCTTTATGCTGAAAGATTTCCTCATCGGAATGAACTCCGACTATCAGATAGTCTCCTAGTAGTTTGGCTTGTCGAAGCGAATTTGCGTGCCCAAAGTGCACCATGTCATAGCAACCGTCCGCCCAAACGCGGCCGGACTTCTTGGCCTTGGGGCAAGGACGATCTTCTCCGTTATGAGCCATACCTACTGCAAAACCAAGTTTCAACATCAATTAACAATCTTCAATAACACTTGAGATCTCAAGTTTTGGATGTTTTTAGAAACTTACCGTTTTTCTCAGAAGCTTTCGTCTAATCGGAACCATCTACAAACTAATATGCACTATAGGCGTGTCTGATTTGCTTTAATGCACGAATCTCGGCTCTTGTGACTGTGACACTGGAATAAACAAAGATTTGTACACACTAAATTTTCGAATAGGTAACCGTGCCGACGATGTCAATCAGCAGCTAAGCAAGATGGAAAAGTTTTAATACTGACGTGGCAACGATACTTCAAATTCAACCGGCATTACTCACCTTTTAATTTACTGATGATAGCGAATCACAGATCGAAGTAATGTGTTTCTTATAAATACAGGACTGTTGGCACTTCCAGAACGCACTAGGCTTTGATTTGTGAATTGTACTTGAATGCACCTACTCTGCAATTACTAATGTTGTTAGTTATGATCACGATGTGTCGGAGTGAAAATTGTCAATTCTCCAACAACAACATAAACATTACCAGCTGGCTGTGTTCATGCGTATTGACTGAAAGTGTGAGCAATGCTTCTGGATACGGACCAAAACAAAGCATTCGCCTACGCTCCCTCCTATATTTCGTTTGAGCCCACTTCCTGTTGATTGCGTAATAACAGAATAGGAAATAGTGTGTACAATGCAGGTCAGTCTGCACCAAAAAGAAAGAACTATTTCAGGCTCGGAAACAGATGGAATCGACTACCAGTTTTGGACTTCTAGCAACGGCAGCTTCTCGTGTTCTCGAAAGCAGCTATGGCAAATTTTCCATTCATCTGATTTTGATATCATCCGTTTCAAACTTGATCCAGCTTCAGGGTTGCCTATTGTTTATCAGTTAGTTTAAACTCATGCATAGCTATGGTTCCACGTATACACGGCGATTTACAGAGGGCAGAAGGTCATGAGAGATAGGGATGGACAAAACTATACAAACTTTGTATTCAGATTCTATTCAGAATGATTTACGTTTTAGTTTACATCAAACCTCCATCAAAGACCAAACCACGCCACAGTGGTACGTACGTTACGGTCGACGGCTTACATTGATGTCAGTCCTCAGACATAATAGCACCATATCAGGAGTAAGCGAGCTCCTAAACCACTACTTACTAAACTCTTTGATCCACACTAAAGCTAAACTTGACAAGATTCGTTATACCACCTTCAATGGTGTCTCCTTTCATAACTGGACCCACACCTTCGGGTGTTCCAGTCAAGATAACATCGTTAGGCTCAAGTGTAAAATATTGCGAGATGTACGACACAAGGTGCGGAATCGTAAAAATCATGTCCTTGGTGTGGCCTTGTTGTCGTCTTTCTCCATTGACATTGCACCAGACTTCCAGGTCATGTGGGTCCTTTATGTCCTTCTTGTCTATGAATTTGCTGACTGGACATGATGTGTCAAAGCCTTTCGCCATCTCCCAAGGTAGTCCGTTGGCTTTGGCCGCACTCTGCGATGGAGGCCGATCATGTTTTAAACACTCGAGATAAACAAACACACTTTCGGTCCAAAAATACATACCTGGACGTCCCGTGCTGTCATGTCCAGGGCTAAGATGTATCCAGCGACATGATCCATAGCGTCCTTCTCCGTGACTTGCTTGGCCTTGGTGCCAATAACGATTCCTAGCTCGATTTCATGATGAAGATTGTCGGTTCCTCTGGGAATCTATTTCCAGCCCAAAATAATTAGCTTTGCTTGTCAAACAGCCACAAGCCGTGAAGTAGCATGTTTCAAGTCATAAGAGGTTTTACTTCAATCTTTTGGCCCTCAACAATGTACGACGATGATGGCTTCATAAACAGCAGCGGTGTTTTAGGAATCGGGTTTCCAAGTTCCAAGGCGTGTTTCCTGGGGAAAAAAGTAAACTGTATCATTAGGTACAATTCAAACTCCAGTATTGACAATCATTGTTCTTTTAACGTTCTGATTTCCCACTCACCCGTAGTTTCTCCCCACACAAACAATCTTCTTCCCGACTTCATAGAACCGTGAAAAGTTTGCCATTTCAGTTCCTAGGCTACCCTGATCCTGCTGAACAGACATAATAGAAGTTATATAAATCTTTCAAACCCCAAACATAAACCACGTCATTTATTGTACTGGTACCAAGCTTCAAACTTCAGCATATGTAAACTATACTGTGTGACCTTGTCACTTGTATTCTCATCTCACCTTGCAGCGCCAGCTGGTCAGACCCAATCTTTTTAATGTATTTGTCAAGCGCAATATTTCAATCTTTCATTCAGTCATGGACAATTCGCCAATCCTTTTAATAAAAACATTGGCGGATTCAAAGAGATTCCCTCCACTGAATTACAAAAGGCAGCCATCGAGTTGTGCCTCTACATCACGTGCCATCATTTACCGATGGTTCTGCAACGTTTTATTATTGGATTTAAAGGCATACATGTATATCTTCCTAATTCTAATCTTCAAAATATGTTTGGGCAACAAAGGCTTAAACCTATACCAGCTCCACACTACCCAAGTACCCAGCGACTTGAGGAAACATCCAACAATAGAAACTGGAAAGGTCAGGGATTTGCAAACGTGATTTATAACCTGATACACAATTCTTTAATCCAACCCCCATCCATTCGAGCAGGTTTCACTCTCCAAGCCTAATTTGACTTTTAACTAAAATCCGTTAAGCTGTACTACTAGCCCTGGATAACAGTTAACTAAATATATATATATACAAAAGCTCATTTGGTCGTCTTTGGGTCTGGCACAATCAGAACATGAGATCTACATCTGTCATTCAGGTCGACATGGATTTGTTTGGCCGCCGATATTCTTGACTGCAGGAGTTCCGCAATTGGAACTGTGTCACATTCACGTCTGTCGAGCTGCCATTACTTTGAGTCTACTACGACGGCGAGCCATCAACCACCACCACGTCCATCCAGTCTCATTGGGCGGCCCGACAAAGTCGTCCACAAGGCGGATCAGCTCCGCGATGCGGAAAATGTCGTAGAACCACAACAACACTGACTACTGACTGACTGAGCTAAAGGGAGTGAGACCCAACAAAAATGCGATTACATTATGATAACCTAATGGATGTCCTTCCACCGATTAATGCATTACTCGGTTTCCGATATGATGCTCCAAAAATTACTCTTCTTCCTCCTTGGGTCCCAGTAGGATTTAGTCATACAGGACAATGTGAGACGGGCCATTTGTGCCCCCAAACCAACCGGTTCCGATAAGTCCGAAAGCTGACGATTCAACATTATTCGAATCCTCCGATTGCCAAAAATTTTAGCCCATATGCACTTGCTCCAAACACCACAAGAACAAACAAGAGCTTTTGCATCGCATTTCTGTCACTTGTGTCACATCCATTACGTCAAGCGTCAAGAAGAGCGTCTCTTATGAGCCCTAACCGTGAGAATCCTTCAAAGAAAAACAGAGAAAGGAATCATCAGGATCAGGTGTATATAACGGTTAAGTCCACTCACATATTGTCCTTTCACCCATTATGACACAAAGAAATACATTCAAAGTACTTATGATGACACTGCATCACGTCCAATCATTACCACCCATTATTACACTTGAACAACTACATCAAACTCCAATTCATAAACTTCTTCAAGCTTCCTCCATAAGTATACACAGATAGACGTCAATTCAAGTGGCCTTTATTTACTCCCTTTTTCCTGTCATTATCACTTCCATGTATGTTTCGTGTTATGACGACGATTCAACAAAGGAGCCAAAGGCTTTTATCTCCAATTTCGCACCTGACCTTATCAAAGTCTCGAGCCCAACGTCTGTCAAGTGGCCCAAGTCCTGATGCCTACAACAAGCCCAAGGCGCCACAACGCTTGTTTTTCGCTAAACAAACATCAAATATAGAAACAATACAAGGACGTTATCAATTTACACGTAGCCAGCAGAAGTCCTTGATTCCGAAATGGTCCACCTGAAGAGGAAATGCCCGCGTGTCCAACTTTCTCAAGCTGTGTCATCATTATCCGTGTCAAAATGTTCCTCCTGTCAAATCTGTCCCAGACCTCCATTCCCACAGGAAGCTTCTTGAGGTCTCTTGGTTTGGATTGAAATTTTGTGGTTTCACATGCTCAGGATTCTTCCGCCTTCCAGAAATAACTATAGATTTCCGCCATGTTTTTCCCAGCCTTGTGTGGTGGTGTCTGGACATGTGTATTTAAAACTATAGTAAACAGGTAAAGTGGTGGGGTCTGGAATTTTTCTGAGACAGAAACAACTCGCCCAAAATAGTTTACACGCATCACTTTCACACAATAATAGGATGAGTTATGAAATGCAAGGTATAATAGCTCCATTTAACAATTCTTTCACCAACAATTAAGCAAACATTCCCTTTCATTTCCTCTAAAAGCAAAAGGCTCCCTCGAAAGTCTATACCTTGGGCTGCTGATTGACGGCTGTCTTTCCAGGTAGGTCACTAAGGCGCATATTCGTCCAGTCGTACCTCCTCAATCCACCCCCAAAATCATTCATGAAAAAGGGGATCAAGATCGCCCACCCCCTGGCCTGCAAAACAATTGCCCCACATACCATTAATATTCGTCGTCGTCGTCGTCTTGTAAACCTTCCGCTCATTATTACAAGTTGCACGAGTATCTTCCTCGGAATCTAAATTTAAACTTGTTACTCATCCCACTATACGGGAACCTTGTAGATTTTGGCCTCGGTTTCCAGATAATACACAAGACAGACTGGACAAGAAACAATGCCAATCCATTACTCATAAATTATATACAGGGTTACGGAAATAGCTATTATCATCCAACGACATCCAAGGCTGAAATTTGAAATCCCGTGTTTTTTCCCCGAGTCTTTGGGGATATCAAGATCGAGATGAAGAAAGCAACTTGTATATAATTTACAATTTAGTAGTAAACAGTGCCACAAGTTGAAGACTTCAAGCTCCTGACTGACTCTTTGAAATTCGCCAAAATTATGTCTTCCTTATGCCTCATCCGCGGTTTTCGATGAAAACGTTTATATCAGCAGTGTCACCAGGGCACGAGCCGTCAGCCTTCTTGGCCGCATTGTTACAGTTGAGGATAAGAAACAAAAGAAAAATACAATGCCGGATTAATCGATTTTGAGAGGCATTCCATGTATCCCCTACCCAAATTCACCAACTCATTCAACCAGTAAATGTGCTGGTCAAGAGAAAGAAGAAGAAGAAGAAGGACTCGAGGTTTTATATGAAAAGGTCTGTCCTCCTCGGTCCGACCTGCAGACCAAGTCAGTCTTGTTGGCAGTCGGTCCGTCCAAGCCAAGGTGGCACAGGTACCTCAAGAGAAAAACAAGTCATCAAAATTGCAGGTCAGACAGCGGAATCCCATATCAGTATCAGATTGTAAGACCCGGTCCCACAACCACTCTTTGACACACTCGCCTACTGACTGTCGAACAAGAAGTACGTGGACTTTAGCTACACGTTCAGAGTGAAATAACGTTACTAAAACCTGTGTCCATCCCTCTTTTGAAATTCGTCAAGTGCATCTAAGGCAAAGACACATATCCGTCATGCTTGGACATGAGTGAAAGTTTCGTAATTTTAAAAATGTTTCCTTCTAATGTGCAAGACTGACTGAGAGTGAGCTGTGAAAATGAAGTCACTTGCAATTTTGTGTTTCGGTGCAATCTTGATCACAACTTGTCATCCTGTGCAATCTGGGGAAACGGAACGAATAGTCTCAATAGTTTCTAATAGTAGTAACAACGACACTTCTCAGAGAATAGTGCATCGAAAACGGATTCGAGTGATCAAGCCTCCGGATACTCTGGGCTCAGCGGGCGGTTCTTCCAACCAACAGGATCATGGATTGCGCTGGGTTCCGTATGATATGCCAGGAGTTGAAAATGTAAAGCTTCCGCCAAACCACAATCGTTTTTCGGTCGAGGCTCTGTACATGAGCCCTGCAAACTATGGACAAAAAGAAGGGAAGCCTTCTCAGGTTGGTCCCACGGCTGCGACTTATTCTCAGCAACACCCTTCCAGACCTTACCAGCCGCAGAAGCCGACTTCTGTGCCGACTGAAGTCTCAGTACCAGCCATAACTTACCATCCGTATCCTAAACCTACCTACGGGCAACCAGCTCCGACTCAGCGCCCAATAACTACTCCAAGACCTCCTCCAGTGACCAGGCCACCACCAACCACAACTCCACTTCCGACAACCAATTTTCCACCAACAGCACCTACAATAACGCAGCGACCTCCGACAACACCATTTCCCATTTTAAATCCCGAACCCTCAACGCCTTTCCCCACATTTCCGCCTTCAACAACTTCGCCAAGGCCTCCTCCACCAATGATGACAACCACTTCGACAGCAGCTCCAAGGCCCATAACTTCCAAACCAACGACGCCTATCAGGCCTCCTTCAACCCTAACTCCAATTTTCGTACCAACATTTTCTCCGCATACCACAACTGAAGCGCCCAATATTGGAACCGAAGGGCCTGATGACCTAAGGTTTCGGGCAGGGCGACAGTTTAGAGGTCCTCCGCAGACTCCGCTGATTGAAGTACGTTCTCACGAAAAATTCGACCCCAAATATATTGAGCCGAGCCCAACACCGCCAAGCGCACTTCACAACCGCGCAGCTTCAGCTGGCGGCGGAGGACATTCGATGAGGCAGGCGGATGTCGTTAATGGTAAGTAAACGCTAATTCCACCAAGAATATCTCACAAATTGCGAATTTAGAGCTCACGCAGCTTGTCCCCCAATTCCAGAATACGAGTTTTCAATCAAATGCTGGAAGACAAGACGTGGCGAGTACTTCAGAGCTGAAGTGAGGATCGCCCCCGGTACAAAACACGCTCAGCCTTACATCAAGGACCAGCCATATAACCCAATGACTAGCGATGTTTGCAAGCTTGAAACACTGGGACGTGAAAATTCAGCATACCGGATGCTCATTACCGACTTTGCTGCTTGTGGAGTCAAGCGCTGCAATAATACCGTAAGTCCTGTATAATTTGAAACACACGTGCATAACTCCAGTTCAAATTTGAGCTTTGTTTTGGTCTCAGAACTACTGTTTGGACCTTGTGATTCCCCGAATGCCTGGAATAGCTCTGCTGGAGGACGAAATCGTAAGACTTCAATGCGAGCTTCAAAAAAGTACGGTGGCAGAAACCAAGACTTATGGAATGACCAGTGCGGATGCAATGTAAGAATTTTGAACTAACTGGAGTATTCATTTCAAAATCGTTTTACAAAAATCATGGCTTTTAGGGCTCGACCTACAACTTCGACTGTTTTGGGAGAAAAGAGCGCATTCATAGCTGAATTGGTGGTCTTCAAACCTGAGCTCAAAGGTGGAATTCCAAATCAAAGAGTAGATCGTGGTGGTGCAGTGCATATGGGAGAAAAACTTGAGATCAGAACTGTGATCAGGGACAACGATGGTAAAACTCTAGAATAATTCCACTTTGTATCAAGATATCAAAAATATAATAATAATAATAACTGGAACCAATTTACTTTTAACAGGCTGGCGATATTCGAGATTGACGGACGTGGTGATTTGGCGCTCTAAAAAGCGATCTGCTCCTGGCCAAGTTGCTGCACCTGATGAAATGATCCAGCTAGTCGATTCCAATGGCTGTCTGATACCCGGAGTTGAGGTAAATTTTAATTCCAACTTTTAGCAATAACCCTTTCAACAACCACAATTTCCTCTACAATGTAGCCTTTTTCTGTGGTAGGAAATCGCGAAACATCCGCCCTTCCAAGACGAGAAGAATTTGCTAGTCAATAGGTTCCTCTTCAGAGCTTTCGCGTTCAAGGGTCAAGAAAAGGACGAGCCGCTTGTGGTCACCGGAACAGTTCAAGCTTGTTTAGAAGCTGAAGAATGTGAAGTAGTGAGTATTCCCTCGGACCAAACCTGTATCAAGAATATAAACAAAAGTATTGTAAAAAATGCATCATTTACAGAGAGGTTGCGAGCGTCCTCAACGGAATCCATACTACGATGGTCCAGCAAGAGCTAGCAGGTACCGGCGTTCTGCAGCCGTCCCAACATCTCACTTCAACGGAACCAAAGTCCTCGAAACGAAAGCATCCTCCAGCTTCCTGGTCCTACCGAAAGACGTCCTTGAATACGAACCATACGGAACAGCAACTTCAGGCAACCCAATGGCAATGACTGACTTGAGCCCCGAAGAACTGGGCCTCCTTCTCCTAGCCACAGCTGTCTTGACCATGCTTATTACTGGAAGCCTCTGCTGCGCCTGGTTCTACAGGTGCGGTAAAAGGTGCGGAAGCTCACGTCAGAAAGCTCACCGAGACCTGGAATCCAGCAGACCTGAAGCTAAAACTTCCTACCCGGTTGCTCAGCAAAGTCTCTTGGCTCCATCATTAGTCCAAACTGCCGAAGCTCCATACGCGGCTGACTTCCGTCTGAGTACCCAAAAATACCCGAAAAGCGACATGAGTGTCATTGGCTACAGTCACAACAACAACGTCAACAACAACACCAATGGCGCTGAATATCAGCAGCAAAGCTACCGCCACCGTCAACTGAGTCCACAGCCTTCTGGCGGAGACCCGCACTGGAGAAACCATAACAACGAGGAAGGCGTCTACGTCGTTTACTGCTGCAACAACAACGATGATG
Source organism: Sphaeridia pumilis (assembly GCA_034698345.1). Classification (NCBI taxonomy): domain Eukaryota; kingdom Metazoa; phylum Arthropoda; class Collembola; order Symphypleona; family Sminthurididae; genus Sphaeridia; species Sphaeridia pumilis. The sequence goes on from JAQGBJ010000020.1 coordinate 52,406, forward strand.
CCTTCAGCTCCAAATCAGCTCCGTCCTCACTCCGAAGTAGGAACCGATCAGCCCCACGAAATCGCTACGCTTACCAGTGTGGCAACGAGAGTGACGAATCTGACCTCCACCCCATGAGCGAACGTATCCGGAATCCAAGGACAGTGCGAAGTGTCAAAAGGTCACAGAAATCTCGCGGTACCAAGATTCGAAGGCGTTTGAGCTCCATTTACCGCGAAGTCTATGGATCAAGAACTCCCAAGAACTCGAGTGAACCAAAACGGACAAACGTTAGGTCCAGCCCGGATTTGAACAAGGACCGTATTAGGCACCTCAAGAAAAAGCTCGAACGTGCAGGCTACCACGGAACAGTTTCTTCCGAAGGATCTTCAGAGTTTGATTCGGCGTATTCGGGTGGGTCGAGAAAGGTGGATTCAATGGAAGCTGGTGCTTCTGGAAATGAATATGCAACAATTGCCGCTGGAGATCCAACGGTTGGTAGTGGTAATGCGAAAAGTACCTATAAAACAGGTGAATCTGTTCGGAACCACAGGGTTCTGGTTTTACCTGCAACTGATGTCTGACTTGATTGTACAAAATGGCGATGGGCGTGAGCGAATAGATTTTTAAAAGTATCTGATATTAGTAGTTTCTAATGTTTCTTAAAATTACTGTATGTAGAGTTGAGAAACGATGCTTAAAGATTATATATGATAAAGTTTATAATTGTACTGCATTTTTAATAAACGTTGATGCAAAAATATGTCTTGCGGATGCTCAGTCTGGATTAAGCGTCAAAAGCTCCGTCAATTCCTTGACTTCAGACTTGGCTCTGGATAGCGAGGCAGCGATGATGGAATCTTTTTCTCGGACTTTCTGCATCCAGAATACAAGGTGAAATTCATTGTGTAGTAACGAACGATCACAAATCACCATTGACTTTTGCAGATGACCTTGACCAACAACACTTACTTTTTCAAGATTTCTGATGGTTAGTTTCATATTATGGTTCTCGTCCTGAAGGCCATTTTTCTCTGTGGCACTCTCCTGGAGCGACTTCCGCAAGCCCAAAATCTCCTTGTCCAGCTCAGATACGTTGGAAGTTGCTTTCATTTCCTAGAAGGAGGTTGAACTTATGAATCTTTCAAACATCCCACTTACTGAACTATCAATCAATTGAATCTCGAACCTCTTCCATCAAACTTATTTTCTTCTTCAGAAGCTCAGCTTGCCGTTCAACCTGTCCTTTTTCCGACTGCAGTTTTTGTACTGTTAATGTTTGTCTGTTCACTTCTTCCTCCAACCTATCTTTTCCGCCCTGAAGGCTCAGCATTTCCGATTTGAAGCGTTCCGTAGCATTGTTGAGTTCCATTTTTAGCTTTGTTCTGATGGCACTTGCTTCATGCTCGTACTTGGTTTTATCCGTTTCAAGTTGAACTTCAAGCTGTCTGAAGGAGCTTTCCACTTCTATTTTCTCTTTTTCAAGCTCCCGGATTCGGTTCATCATAGATTCTCGTATCTGCTTCAGTTCATCTTCGAGCTGGCGTATTTCGTAACGTTCTGTCGCGTCCAGACCACTTTTCCAGTTCATCCACTTGTCTCTCTCGGTTTTGATTTTATCTGCAAATGTTCCAGATAAGTTGAGATTTTAGAGGCTCAAAGTTTCATTGGATTTCGCGTTCTGATACTTTTTATCATAAGGGTTTCGTCTTTGTGTATTATACCTTCATAGCTCTGACGAATCTCAACATTGAGGTCCTTGGCGGTCTTGAGCGCTTTCTCCAACATTTCACAATCTTCCTGCTGATGCTTCAATAACGTTTCCAGTTCCCGTACTTTTGCTTGGCAAGTCTCAAGAGATTGTCTCAAATCGCTAATTTCTGTCTGTAAAAGATTTACTTGCATTTTGTGCGTCTCTTCTTCGGTTTTGAGCTCGTCTTTGGAGAGTGCTTGCACATATTTAACGTGTTCATCCTTGAGGTTGATGGTTTCAACAAGTTCTTGTTCCTTCCTGTGAGCCGCTTCTAGTTGCAGTTTCAAAGCTTCAATTTTCCCTGCAAACCGTTTCGACCTTTCAGCTTCCTGAAGTAGTTTAATTTGACCTTGTTCCGCCAAACTTGTCGCTGTTTCCAAAGCGTTCTTCAGCTCGAGTTCTTCGGCGTCGTAAATCTTGACGACTGTGTCCAGTTCATGCCGAAACTCATGTTCAGCTTCTTGCAGTTGTCTAGTCAGTAGCGTGGTTCGAGATGCGAATTCTTTCATCATTTCTTCACGTTCTTTATGATGGGTTAAGCACTGTTCTGCAAACAACAAAATTCATAAAACTTCAAAACAAATTTCAAGAAAGCTTAAAAAGGCCAATGCAAAACTTTCTACGCAATACACACCAATATAAGATACGATCTCATCCGGTATAAAATTCCCACAAAGTTGAATCTTCTCCAAGACAAAATTCGTCCTCAAAGCATCCCACAGAGCTTTAGCACCAGCGACTCCTATCGAATTCCATCGAAGATCCAAAAGCTTGACAGATTTGTTTTTATGGAATGCAGCCGCTAGTTCTATGGAGGCTTGAGCGTTGATTTGGTTACTTCGCAAGTCGAGTTCTTCAAGTGTGCTGTTCAAACCTAGGCAGTTACAAAAATGAGCAAAGTCGGTTTTGGAAGATCCGAGACAGTTCCATTCTAAGACTAATCTGCAATAGAAACATATGTGAGTAAGAACTAAATTCAAATTGACATCCAAATAACTATATACAGTGTACTTTTTGACGGAAGAGTTTGTCTGAAGCATTTGCCCCAACGTGGAAGTCATGGCGCCTTGAATACTGTTGCCTCTCAGCTCCAGGATACGAAGGAACGGGTTTTTGGCAAGACCTTCAACTAGCGCCTGGAAAACAAAAAGATCTTGCTATAGCATGATAAGAAACATCAAAGAATAAAGACCAAATGTAGGGAACCAGACCTGGAATCCTTGAGGCAAAAGAAGGCAGTCGCTGAGGTTCAGATGGTGAATGGGCGCTGAAGCCGCAAGAATCTTGCCAATAGCAATGCAGTCGATGCCTCGAAGACCTCTGCCCTTCAGGTCAACTGTGATGGGACTTCGTCCATAGGAAGCTCGGTCCAGCGGATTAGCAACAATCTCCAATGGTTCACTCGAATAAAGTTTGCAATATCGAATGTACTCTCTTTTGAGGTCCAATTGGGGCATGTCACCACCGCCGCTGGTGCGAATAAAGCTTGAGCGCGACACGGATCTCATTGACGCTGAGGAACTCATTGTTTCTTCTCGGACGGCAGTTAGTTTTCGAAGTCGCCCTGATCCTTCAGAAGCCCTGCTTCTAGAACATTTTTGCTTGGACATGGCAAAGCTGGACTCAGCGAAGCGGAAGACTGCCGGCTATGACACCAGATTCTTACTTGCCGATGTTAGTACCGATCTTCATGTCAACTCTTGTGATTGTAACCAACTACCGCACAATTGTATTGTCGATATCAGACGTATCCGAGGTAAATGTTCTGCTGTTCGTGGAGAAAAGAACATGCTATGAATGAAAAAATTATGTTATTGTGGATCTTTATCACCTCTAAATTATATTGTGTACACCTTGCGCCCAGGTTCGCGTTTCCCACCTGTATCCGGTGGTCTTGGAAACCCGGCAATAACATTACTTTTTACACATGGGACACCTTTCTCAATCATTCACGCAATTAAGAAATATTTCATTCACAGGGAAAATTATTCAAGGCCTATACCATTATTTAGGAGACATGAAGAGGTAGGCAGAGTATGAACTGTAACGTCATCATGGGATTTATTTGAACACTTGTACTTGTAACATTAACTTATGAACTATGAACACTAACTGACTACGACTGGTTCAGTGACTACAAAAGAAAGATGATTTTAAAGCCTCAGAAAAACTTTCTGAAAAAACGTAGCACTAATTTAACCCATAAAGGTACATGATAACTATTATCAGCGAACGTCTTATCATTAACACAGTTACTATATTTGAACAGTTCTTGCTGTTCATTATGAAGCTCCTTTTGCAGAGAGCTGTTTAATGTAATCATATATACCTGGCTTTCTAAATCACGATATACTGAACGGTGACCAAAATTAGGGGATCCAACTAGGGTTAAAACTGGCAATTGTTCATCCGGCGGGTAATACCAAAGACCTTTCGAATGGAAAGTCCAACCCTTGCGTAGATATTCCCACATGGCGATCCGGCTGAGTTGGTTCGTGTCTCTCACTTGACCGTGAAAGATTTTAGCTAGCTGAGTATATGCGGCTGGAATTCCACCAGCGAATCCTTTAGCCCCGAGAAACCCATTTGCCTGCAATGAAAGTAGAAACTGATTAGCTACAGAAGGAATAGACAATTGTGCTTCGTTACTCCTGTTTGAAATTTTACCGTCTTGTGAGCCATCAACAAGTCGTAAGCAGCCTTTGAATCTTTAACAATCACATCGGTGTATTCAGAAGTAAGGTTGAAGTACCCTGTGGCTAGCTTTATACTGGACCGACTTGGAGCTTCCTTGAGAACTCTACACGTAGCTTCAGTGTCCAAACCGATGCCAAGAGGTCCCATTTGAATTAATGGGAACACCCACGTGTCCTCAGCAGAGCTTATCGCATCGCCACTTCCTGGAACTGCACAGTCCACAGCTGGAACGCATTTTTTGAAGAAGCTGTCAAGTCTCGTGGTGTTGTTGGCAACATAGGTCTCATAATATGTTAGGATTTTGCTCCGAGCTTCGGTGACAAATTCTTGGTAATTTCCTTCTGAAGGATGATGCTGCCATCCAGGCGCCAGATTCAGAGAATTTTTATTTCCGAGCAAAAAGGAAAGAGCACCAACGTTATCAATGAGGCCATCGTAAAAATCAACCAACTCCTTGCAATTATCAATTAGCAAGCACCGATCTTGGCGATTCGTGAAGTAGTCGTTGGATAGATTAGCACTGCAAAAATAAACAATGATAACATCTTCACTTCATGCTCTTATAGCTGCTGTTCAACTTGAGTAGATGCTTACCCAGAGATCATCACGCTGTCATCGACAATATAAATTTTCATATGTTGGACACCTACAATTTCGTTCCATCGCTGGGGTAAGTAGGATTTTGTCCAGCCTCGCAAATCCGGTGTATGATACAAGAACACCTAAAAGTGAAAGCAACTGCATTAGCTCAATCCACATTAATATACTGGTTCAATTTCCGTTCTTTCAAACAGGACTTACTTTACAGGTTTCAGACGAATCAACCAATGGTTGCAATAACGTGCACGAATTCTGCTCGCCCCTATTGCCCCTAGAATAGTCTAACAAAAATTTGACGCTCAACTTGTCATTGTCTCGTAGCCGGTCATGAATTCTCTGGACCTGCAAAGTTGCATTGAAATTTACCACTTTGACACTTGCTTCTTCCAAGAAGATCAAGATAACTAAAACTGATGAAAACTTACAAGTTGTTTCTCCAAAGTCCCATTACCAATGTACAAGGACGCAAACGAAATACGACTCTTGGCATTCTGAACTTTATCCAGTAAAGCTTGATAGAATGCATCTGGAGTTGTCAAAACTTTAACTGTCGATCCTCGCAAAGAAAACCCAGGACTAATTTGGGCCAGCCATTTCCACGTGTTTAAGTTCGCCATTTCCAGAACACCTTCAGAACATCAAAATCAGAACAGCTTATTTCTAAATCAAGGCATTTGAAGAAACGGCACGAACACATATACAACAGCAAAAAACTTAAAATATCAAAAACCAAAATTATACTATATGTCTTTACACAATTCTGAAATCCCATATGAGTCGGTTAGATATGCCAAGATCTAAGCATGTCTTGAGGGAAGATATGCCAAGACAAGCAGGCGTTTTTATCTTCCCTGAAGTCACTTACGGATGCCACAAGATACTTTTTGACTAAGAATATCTTACGCTACGTTACGTGGTCGGGGTCAATTTAAACAAAAAGATACTTTTCCCACGATACGAACCTTGCTGAAAATCGACCTATACGGGATGCGAATTGTTTTTGTGGTACAGAGTACGGGATAAGTTCTCAAATGAAAAGTGTGAGTGGAAATGTTTACACCTGTAGTTGATACTGCTTGCCGCCGCAGAATCAAGGATATCTAGCAGGAACGCGTATCAAACTTTCACTTTTCGGTTTGGGCCAACGGGAGAAAGTTTTGGTGAGAAATGTTGACAATTTAATGTTTTGGTTTTGGTAAGTTTCAATGCAAAAAACTCGATTGTTTCTAAGTGATTCAGAATGCTAGAAATTTAACCACTTATAATGTTTATATAAAGCGAGTATACTGAAATATCGTATATCTTAATATCTTTTCACTTTGTAAACGCCTAGATTATCTAATTCTCACTCAACTTCATTTTCTTCAACTCAACCAGCAACTTGTCACAGTATTCAGTTGTCCGGTGCTTGGTTCTGAAGGACTCGCAAGATGCTCTGACAATCTCCGGATTAACCTTGGCCAGCTTCAGGAAGATATCTGCAAGTCCATTAAGCTCTCAAATAAAGCTCCAGAAGCTCTGGACTCTCATTATCAGTTTTATAATGAGGCAAACTTACCGTATATAACATTTCGAATTTCTTCCGCATCATCGTCGTAGTGGACGATCAGAACATTGGCGATACCCTCAGGATGAACTCTGTAAAACTCGACGTCGTATCCAGGCAAACTGAATGCTTCCACAACCTTTGACAGCGCTTGACACGCTGCAAGTCTCGCGTCATTGCTCGTATCGTCCAATCGTTTCAATAGAGCTAAATTAAGGGAGATTACTTTACGTTCAGTTTGAAAAGCCATCAGCCCGTCTCCGCCCATTACTTACGCAAGTACACCTTATGAGCCACTTCAGGTGAAAAGGACACCAAACTTTTGGTAGCCAGAATCTCCATGCACTGACATCCTATCAACCGTGTCATCAGAGAACTATCATCCAGCAGACCTAAAATCGGTGTTACAATTTCGGAAGTTAGCTTGTCCATTGTTTCAGCTCCCAGCAAATCCGATCTCAGCAAAGACAGTATGCAAGACGACGCAGCTGTCCGCAGAGCCGAAGCGCTTTTACCGGCGACCCACGTAAGGTTTGGTGTTAGAACGTCTGCAGAAACATGTGGAAGTTGTTCAAGTTTGAATTCAGAAACATTAATAATTTCAACAAACAAGTACCTTTTACTATAGACTCTATGAAACTATTCAACTGATCTTCCTTCTGGTCCACAACCTTACAATACTGGAAAATTTCACCGAGTTTAGTGAAAAACCGAAGCCGCACTTGAGGATCTCGATCAGGTCCAAGATTCGAAATCATGATATTCACAATGAGGTCCGTTTTGTTCAGAGTCAGCAGGGATCCATGTGACAAGAGTTTTTCGAACAAAAGCTTATTTGGCGACAGTGACGTCCAGTCAGAACTTTTTTTCCGGATGTCTTCCAGTATGTCTCCTCCATACAAGTCCACAAGTTCTTCCAAAGTTTCCTTCCCCTCAAGTTTGGTCATCGTAGTCAAAAATTCTGTAAATTAGACATTCTAGCTCAACTTCTATAGCAAATCTCCATTAACAAACTCCAAGTAAGCTTACCAAGCGCTTCTTCAGCAACTTCGGCAGTCTTGGCCATTGAATACACCGAAAAAGCAGCCCGAAACAAAATCTTGCCGTCATGACCACAAGTCATTTTCTGTGTTGAGCACTTGCTTGCCAATGTGTTTGCGATATTCATCAATAGCAATTGTTTTGAAGGGCTCAAGGTTTGACATAGATCAGGTTCCGCCAAAACTTGGCCAATTTCCGCTATATGCTCGTCCAAGTCTCCAGTTGTGCACCCCTCCAAGACCTTCCAGAGGACTTTTACTGGAGCTACATTCGATGTCGACTGAATGCTTGTGATCATATTCGGTAACGTAGAATTCAATGGCACAAAGAAGCCGAGAAGGTTGCAAGACTTCCAAATCTGTCAAGAAGGTTTCACAACCAAACCCATAAAGTTAATTTATAACTGACCATCAAATCATGCTGGGCCTGCACTTACAAACTTGACAACGGTTGTATTTTCGTCTCCGACAGCCAAAGTACAGGCTTTCAGTACAAGCTGTGTATGCATCGTCATTTTTTCTTCAGAATGTAGGAGCATCTGGTACAAAATCTGGGCACATTTCATCCGGGTTTGTACTGACCAATCTGTGATATCGTTCGCAATGCCTGGAAGCATGTTCCCAACATGTCTCCAAACGAGTATTCTGCAACCGAGAGGTGGACGGTATTCTGGTAAAGGATCAAGTCATTTTATGTGATCGAATTCCCATTACACCAACACAGATAGGATCCGTCAACATACCTGAACCTATTCCCCCAGACTTCTGGAAATCCACTTCGTCCTTGTGATCCTGAAGGTTTTCTTCCAAATATTGTCCACCGACCTTATGCCATAAGGATGTTGCCAACATGGAAACTTCCGGTGCCTCATCGCTTAACCTGTTCAAGACCACATTTTAGAAAATCGAGTGAGGTCATTTGGAGGTTATCGCAGCTGGACTCACCCGGTCAAAATGATTGGCAACAGCTTTGTAAAATACGAATAGCGATCGACAAAATTGAGAAGCCAGTTTGCAGCAACAGCCACAGTCATGGAACGTACTACAGGCGATGTATCAAACAATGTTTGAGTCACATGAGGAAGGACTTCTCCAAAGGATTTGTGGTTTCCGAAAAGGGCCACGTCACCTGCAATCGGAACAGCTATTAACCCCATAGGTATGGTTCCTTTGGCCACAATTGGTAAACAACGTACCAAGACATTCAATGGCTGCCACGCGAACCCTGAACTGTTGGTGGTTCAGGATTTTGCACAAAGGTGCCAAAAGTCTATCGCTACTGGCTGCAAAAACATGACATGCTTTCTTTGCCAAAACACCGGTGGTAACGCAAGCTTCAATCCGGACTGCATGATACGGGTCGACAATCAAAAAGGCTAATATTTGCGTCAAATCGTCCGTGTACGGAAGAAGCTCCTTTGGATCCATAAGGTTGATTAGATGATGGAAAAGTTGGACGGCTGTCAGCCGAACTTCTTCGGAAGATTCCACGATCTCAGGGTTTCCAAATCGGTCCACAAATGTTGGGAATAGCCCAGGCATGTATTCCATGAATTTTTCGTCAGTTCTCAGTAGGGTCAGCGCTGGAGACAAGGTCTCATACGCCAGTTCCCTGCATCGTTCCATTGGGTCCATTGTTGCTTTCACTATCAGCGGCAATGTCGACGCAAGTTGGTCACGTTTTGATTCCATGTCCTCTGACACTTCCGTTTGAGTACCATCCCCGTCTCCATTGTCCTTAAATGCAGTCTTGGCATCTTCAGCAAGCAAAGATACTTCTTTCTGCAGGCACTGCAGAATCTTCTTTCGTAAAAATTTGTTTTCGGAATACTTCAGACCGTGCAGGTAACGGTCCGGGGCTTTCCAGAAATCGCCGTTTTCTTTCGGTTCAAAGTCTTCCATTTCTCCGCTTCGGAAAATAGTTTGGTATTAACTGTTTCAAATTTGAAACTGTGGTATCTGAAAGTTAATGTTAGTACGTTTGTACTAGCATGAACTTCGATAAAACATCTAATCGGCTGCTAGGCAACACTAATCCAAGGAATCGGCAAACGTTGGCGTCGTAGCCGCATTACCCCTAGATCTCCTTGTCTTTGGAGGGAAATAAATTCGCCGTGAAGTTTACATGGGGAAAAGGAGTAGCCGAAAAAGCACGTGCAGTTAAAATTTGGTAAACAAAGCAGAAATCAAAACACAAAATCTGCCGTTTATGTTCTTTTTTCATTATAGAGGTTCATGTCCTGAATTTTTCTTGACATCTATAATTCTATAATCTAAAAGCAAAAAGACGATACGAATATATAGAGGAATCTGCTACTTGTAAGTGAGTGAAGTTCAAAGTTTTGACAGGCTGCTCAGCTTAGCTCCATGGTCCAGGAATTGAAGACTTAATTTGGGAAGCTGTAACTCGAGAGAGTTATATTTCCAACATGATTATATGTAAGGTCAGACGGTGTCTCTACGTCCAGCTGCAGCAGGAATTGCTACGAGTGACAGCTGTGAGGTCAAACCCAACAAAAACTTACTGTAACCGAAACCTGTTAACTTTGGAAGACCGTGGTTTAGTTAGCGGAGTTTTTCCTGGAAGCCGAACAGAATTCGTTAATTTGTGTAATGGGAAACCTCAAACTGTTTATGCGGGGTTCGATCCAACGGCAGACAGCTTGCATTTGGGGAACCTTGCTGTACTGGTCATGCTACTTCATTGTCAACGGGCGGGTCATCGTGTCATTGGTTTGGTAAGTCTAACAATTCCCGAAAGATCCATTGCTTTACCACATGTATGTATCGTATTATGGACGAGTTCAACCGTTCTGAAATTTTACAGATCGGCGGTGCTACGGCTATGATTGGTGACCCCAGTGGGCGTAATACAGAGAGACCAGTCCTTGACAAAGCTTCGATTTTTGAAAACTGCCGTAAAATATCGGAAAATATCTCAACTGTTTTTGCCAATCATGAAAAGTATTTCTGGGACGACAAGGCAGGTCGGGAGAAACTTGCTAGCTTGAAGTAAGTTCATTCATTGGTGCATTCGAAAGAGTATGAGACTGAAATTGGCCACCCCAAGACTAAAAAATGTCAACTTGTTTAACCTGCAGGATAGTCAACAACCACTCGTGGTACGAGTCAATGTCAGTAATTGATCTCATCGGCAAGTACGGAAGACATTTTCGCATCAGTCAGATGCTTAGTCGAGATTCTGTCAAGTCAAGGTTGGACTCGGGAGAAGGATTGAGCTTTACCGAATTTTCCTACCAAATATTTCAGTCGTACGATTGGTTTTACTTGCATAACAACTACCAATGTAATATTCAAGTAGGTGGCCATGATCAGATGGGAAACATCTGGACTGGTCATGAGTTTATTAGTCGAGCGTTAAATCGACGTGTTTACGGTAAGCTGAATGCTACTGTGAATTTCAGGTTTGCGTATGAAATCTGTATGTACTGATTTCTCGTTGGGGTGTAGGTCTCACCGTTCCGATTATGAAGTCTGAATCGGGCAGTAAATACGGGAAGAGTGCTGGAAACGCAATCTGGCTTGATCCTAAGAAGACATCGGCACTAGACTTCTACCAGTTTGCAGTACGGGCGACAGATTCAGAAGTTGAGCAACTTTTAAAGACTTTCTCTTTCAGAACTTTGCCGGAGATCGAATCCATCTTGGCAAAACACAAGGTAGAGTCTCGGCGTGCAAAATTTTAAATAGTAGCGAATGGCTGAAATTGACTGAAAAAATGGTTGTACTAACAGGAAAATCCTGAGAACCGTCGAGCTCAAAAAATTTTCGCCGAAGACTTGACTAAATTAGTTCACGGAGGTACGTTTCGCATGCGAATACCATTAGTTTCAAAATGTATCACACCCAATAATCAAATTTTCGAAACATAAATGGATAAACAGAATCTGGACTGCAGTCAGCCGTACGTGCTTCTGAAGCTCTTTATTCTGGAAAAATTGAAAGTCTGGCAGGATTAAGTCAGGCTGAGATGTTAGAAATTTTTGAAAGCCCTGGTGCAGCAGTTGGGATAGCAGATGTTATACTCCATCCTGGGACTACAATCTTACAAATGGCTATCAAAGCAGGATGTTTCAAGAGTGAAAGTAAGTTTCTTCAGCAAACCAATTGGTTCCAGCGGCTGCATGTGTATTTACGTGTAATAATGAAAACAATCTTTGCTGCAGGGGACGCGAGACGTATTATCTCTGCAGGCGGATTCTCTCTGAATCACCAGAAGGTGCAAAACATTGATGAAGTTATTATCCCCGGGATTCACATATTAGCAAATAAATTATCATTAGTTCGCGTTGGAAAGAAAAACTACTACGTAATTAGATGGACCACGTAAAGTAATCATCAAAGTTGTTCTAGACTGAATTTTATTTAATAAATGTAAGACAATCTGGCATTCAGACACATCGATGTATTATTGTTGTATTAGTCTTACCGGCTTCCAGCAAAAGTGAGCAATGCTCTTAAGAGCTTGACTACCTTCTACGCTTAAAAGCTAAAAACATTTGCGTAGCTTAAATTGACTACAGTTTCTTTGTCTCTACCCGCCAAAATTGGCATCAGAAAACTACTTATTTCGTTGTTTGGGTCTTACAGTTTCAAGGAAATTTGTTGAGCCCTACTAAACCTACTGGTAGGCATCAGTATTATACTAGTGGAAAGAAGGAAGCATACACTGTACACTTTGCTCAAATGGAATAGTTGTACTCGTAGGTTTAAGTACTACCGAGGTCACACTGCCTCTTTCAACTAAAACCAACTTTAACATCCAACCTTAGAGCAAAATAGTTCAAGATTTCACTGCAAAATCTTGGCAAGATAATGATATGAAACTATTACAGACAAAGTGCAAGCCGACTTAATCAAGTTTAGATTCACTTGATCGGCATAACAAGGTACATACAGAAAGTATAACTGCAGGGAGTCGTTACACTAAACTTAAGATAAAAACGAAAGCTATTGTCTCTTATCTAGGCAACAGTCTTGCAAAGTGACAAGCTTACACTACTGCTTTTTGCCAAAGGTAGCAGCAGAAACCTTCATATTCTTAACCGATAATACAAACAATTTGGGTAAAGCTAGTATAGAACATCATACATCTCCGAATTCAATAGAGGACAGAGATCCACTTTGCTCTCCTTCTTCTGCACGCCTATCCCTTCTACTTGAAGACTTCCTCTGCCTGTTTCTATCGTGAACGAGCATCGGATACATGGCACCAACGTCATGAACCCCTTGCCTCTGGTAAATTGACGAGGAAGCGCTGGGGGCAGGTTGAGGAGGAGGCATCAATACATTTCTGAGATCCTGAATTCCCTGAAACAGAAAGCAATAAAATAAATCTTGATTTAATCACATAAATTACTGCTATTACCAGTTACCAGTAACCCCCAGAACCTACCTGATGAATCGATAACAGATGGCCTAGCAATGACATGTCCATCTGACGCAAGTGCTGCATGTCTTTTTTCAGCTGCATAAGTTGAGTATCTAAGCCGGCAGGAGGGGCCATAGAATGGTGTTGAGGTCTACTTACACGAAACCACCATTACATACTTTCCCAAGGCATGTTACTTGCACATTCAATTGACTTACTGTTTCACGACTCTGACGAACGCTCTAGGTTCATTATTGCTGCTACTAAAGCTGTCGGCAGAACTTCGGCCTAAGCCGCTGTCAAGATTATGTGGACTATGTGGACTGCTAGACAGACTCCGCGCGGGCGAGGATGACTGGGTTTTGATATCCGCTCCATGCTGCTGGATCGTCCTGTAAAAGAAATATTTCATACTACAACAGCTTTGCTTGACACAACATCGCCCAGCAGAATCTTGGTAGCCTCACCTGTTCAAAGAATAGTGGTGTTCTGGTGAAGAATGTCCATGCTGATGTTGATTAGCATAAGTAGATGTACTGCTAGAAGCTCCGCCATGGCTATGGCGGTTCAAGTGTCCATGTGGCCTGGGTGGAGGTACAGGTGGAGGCACATGTCCGGCACCAGGTGACATTCTTCGAAACTGCTTGTTCGAACTACCTTCATATCTCATTCCTCCAGGAGAGCTACCATGACCATACCCAGCTGACACCACTCCACTGGACATGGCAGCACTCGGACTCGACCCGTAATTGTTCAAACTTTTTGGCAAAGGTGGTAACCCATGCAGTAATGACACTTGGTAATCCATTTTCAGTCTTTTTAAAAACTCAAGTCTTTTTTTTGGAAATGATCCAGTCACATATCACATCTCACATAACACAGATTGCTCAAAGATCTTCACAAAACTTCGACACACTTTTACACGTGCTATAACACAGAATCTGTAGGTTTTTCAACAATCAAATCATTCCGACTTCAAAGCCCAATCTTGACGACACATGGGACATATTTGATTCTGCTGTGACGATAGCCATTTCATGATGCAATGCATATGAAAGCAATGAGAACAGACTCCCCAAACTGTAAACAACAGCAAAAAATTCATGTAAGTAATTACTACTCCATTATTTTTGCTGTTTTGGGCATTTGTCTTCATGATTATTATTATTCGATATTGTAACTGTAACTCACCTAACGGACAATCTTCTCCAGGAATCTTGCAATCAGAACAGCAACCATCAAACGGAGATCTACAGATTCCACACTTATCGTCGTTCGCCAACCACTTCCAAACTGCAACACTGTTCCAGCCTGTAAAACCATATCATTATTCATGCTCTTATAACCTTCGAACTCAAACTATATTTAACTTTTACTTACTTTTCACACGAAATTTCATTCCAGAACCTTCAGAAGACATGATGGAACCAGCATACTTGCCAAATCTTGAATTCTCTCAGTTGTATTATATACGCAACACACAAGCTAAACACACAAGTCCAAAATTATACCACAGAAATAACTTTGTTGAAATACATTAACCTAAAATTACTGATCGATAAACCCGCAATGACTACGGCTGCACGGGCATCTGCATCGTTACTTTTACGATCTCCGCCCACATCCAGCCAACGAATGGCTCCGTTTCCAGGTTCCACTTGTTCTTCTGACTTTGCTGGAAAAATGTAGGTTGTGTATATACTGCAACAAGACGATCTTCTCCAGCCAAACTTGTCCAGTCTTCAAGAAACTATGTTCCATCCCCGATGATTCAGCCTATCTACAACATTCGAAAGAACGATACACACACAACCTGCTGCCCAAGATCCTGCTTTCTTTGCCTGTTTTTGTGAGGAGTTTTGAATTTGGCAAATCCCGCGCGCTCTCGATTGATTCCTTCATCATCACAGACAACAAAGGAAGTCAACGTTTCCGGTGTACTTGATAGCTTTTTGGACATGTGTTTATTTTCGACTTGTTATTAAAAGCTCCCTAACTGACATTCGGAAGTATGCTCGCCTTGACTAATTTGAGTGGGTGCGACAGCTGCGGATACTTGCAGATCAGAACATCACTTAATTCTACAATCTTGAGACATTTTCCCTCGGCCTTTTGCATGTCAATTTCCATCTGACTACTCGTTTTTGCTAATGTCTTATACCTACTGTTTTTGATAGCTTCTAAAACTTTATACTTTTGCTGTCTCAAAATGATTTCTATCAAATTATTGTGCTTTTGAATGGCAGCTTCCTGCATCCGGTCCTCCGACACCTTTGCCTTTTCCTGAAGCCTCTCAAGTTCTTGGCCTTGTTTTTGAAACTGGTCCGACATGTCCTTCAACTTGGCCTCCAGTTCCTGACAGCAGTGTTCCAGTTCTGAAGTTTCTCTGAACAGGGATTTGTTCTTTTCTCGAAGCTTGTTTTGACTCCGTTGAATATTCAGCTTGGTGGTTTTAGGGTGAAGATTTGCTTTCTTCAAACTGTTGTCTGCGGCCAAAATTATCTTTTCTCGCTTGTCAATGCTGCGTTCCAGGTCCTGCATCAACTTTTCTTGAGCCCGACATAATTCCTGATACCGGACTTTCATATGGTGGATTGCGTTCTTCAAAGTGGATCCAGTCTTTTGCTCTTCCTCTTTAAAGGAAACTTTGAGCTCCTTGGCATACTCGACCTTTTTGTTCCAGAAAAGACACTGTTCGTGCATTTCGTTCAAGGTATTTGACAAACAGTCTTTGGCGTCATCAAGTCTTTTGATTTCAGCCTGCAGATCCAAAGCTTCCGATTCAGCGTCTTTTATGAGTCCCACGAATTCGTGTTCCAGTAAAACATTGTCCTTGTCAATGCGATTGTGCTGGTTGCGTTCTTGGTCAAGCCGAGAGTTGGCGACGGAAATCTGGTAGCGGATATCCTTGAGTTCCTTGTTGAATTTTTTCACTTGCTTCTGCTTTTGCTGCAGTTCTTGATCCAGTCTTGAGCGTTTCCGCTCCAGAATGAATGTCTCTTTTCGCTTTAGGTCGTTTTCTCTAAGCACATTATCCCGCTTCGAAGTGAGGGCCGCCAATTCGTCCTGCTGCTTCATCCATGTCGACTGGAGCTCTCGGCAAAGATCCTTTTCTCGAGCAATATTTGTCTCCAGTTCTTCCATTTCCTTTTCGAGAACAGTTTGCTCTTTGCCGGTGCCGGAAGCTGAGGCGAGCTTGTCAATCTTATGATTGAGGCGTACAATTTCAGCAGTTTTACGCTGAACGGCGTGTTCAGCTTCTTTGACGTCTATGGCATACTGAGCGATGCCTTTTTCTTGCTCTTTGACCTCGGACTCGAGTTCTTTGAGCAAAATTTGCTTGTTGAGCAATTCGTCTTTGGACCTCTCAATTTGGACATTGAGTTTAGAAATTTCATTCTCGATCTTGGCTGACTCTGACTCGAGCTTTCTAGTCTTTTGCTTGGCAGCTTCAACTTTGACAGTAACATTTTCAGCAGCCTTGCCCAAGGTCACTTGCTCCTGGAATGCTTTAATGATTTCATATTCGAGGGCGTCTCTTTTTCGGCGAATGTTTTCCATTCTTCGCTTCGGCCCATTAAATTCTTTTTGCTTGCTCTGAAGGGTGAAGTTGGATCTGGCGAGCTCTTCGCTCAAACATTTTTGGACATTGTGCAACATGGCCAGATTACATTTCAAAGCTTCGTTGCCGCAGCAAACTTGGTTCATCTGGCACATTAAGCTTTGTTCTTCGATCTTGCGCCGTTTTAGCATTGCTGTAGAACGTTCATGAGCTTCTTGTTCTTTACGGATTTCTCGTTGCAGAGCTCGAAGTTCTGATTCTCGAGTCTTCAGTAGTTCCTTTGTATCCCTGCGATAGTAAATCGTTGGAGTTGAACTGTGAGTATGCGATCGAATATTATCTAGTTTGGACTTACGTCAAAGTTTTGAGGGCGGCTGTCAAAGCTTCATCCCTGCATCGGACTACTGTCAGGGATTCGTTCCAAGCTTTGAGCAGTTGTTTCTTTTCAATGTCGAGTGACTCGATTTCCATCCTGTGGGTTTGATTTCAAAGTGAGCACAATACAATCAAAAAAGTGTGAAATCATGAATCATGCAGATACACTTATGCAGTACTTACTCTGCTTCGTTGATGAATGACTGAAGTTCCTTTTGTTCCTCCTGGTGAGCTTGAATTTGACGCTGAATGGCCAAGTGGGCCTGTTCCATCTGAAGAATATGTGACATGACCCTATCCAAGTAAAAATCTTGGCCAAGCTTCTCAGCTTCAATCTTTTGTTTTTGCTTTTCATATTTCTCATCAATCATTTGCCGGGTCTTGAGTTCACCGTCGTATTCTTTGACGGCTTGGCGGACACACCATTCCATGACGTCAATTTCCTTGACGGATTTCATGATTTTCTTTTCTGTGTATTAACCTTTGGTATTATATTGTTGGAATATCGAGTACACAGTAATTGAAATCGAAAAATACCATTTTGAACTTCAGTCGCCAACTTGGCCTTGATGTCACCGAATTCTTGCTGGATTGCCTCAGCTCTTTCTTCCATTTCGAGTCGGGCTCTCTCAAGTGCCTGGTGGTCCCTTTCAAACTTTTCGAGCTGGTCATTCTGTCTCTGAAGTTCAAACTGGAGGTTGTAGAGATAGTTTCCCAGCTCTTCACGGCGCTTCTTTTGCCGGCGAAGTTCGTTTTCCTAGAAAGCGCAATGATTAGTTGATACAGTTTCAAAATCAAGCAGTTCATAGGGCCATAGGTCCCTGCTCACTTTATTTCTGGTTTCAGAATCTGTCTTCTCAATCTGCCGCTGTAGATGCTCTTTGAGAGCCTTCTGGAACCGTTGCATTCGCGGATGGTCAGGACCCAGAACAATGAGATTTTCGTCAGTTCCTTCTTCGGGAACAGCGTCATTTTGTTGGCTCTGGTCCATGCTGACACCGTCTCCTGCTTCAGCGATTTCAGGAGTCCAGCAGCCATTGTCGTCCACTTTTCGTTCATCAAGCTGGTTTATATCATTTTTGTCTTCACATTGCTGAGGCTCAGCGTTGTGAGCTGGTTCTTCTTCAACCATTTCTTCAGTTTCTTCTACCTCTGTTATGAAACTTTCTTCAATTTCTAAATTAGTTAGCTGAGGTGTATCTATTGTTGTTGCACTCGGCCGTCTTTCTTCTGTTATTGGTGAGTGTCCTGTGTCAGTGAAACTGGTGGAACCCTGTGGTTCTGCTGTAGGTTCTGGCCCTTCGTCTTCGTCGTCCGCCATATTTGATGGTAATGGTGCCTAAATATGTATTGTAAAGTACATTTAGCAATTTCAAAGGATAAATTGTCTTTGAATAGCTGCAGCACACGGACTGTTAGACAAAACAAAACCATACGATATGCCAAGGAAAGCAAAATGCCGCATTTCGTTTAATCGTTCTGGTTGCTATGGAGTACGGTCCACCTTCATTGAGCATTGAGCAGACGCCTTGAGGTGGTTCGGTATTGAACTGAACAATAATTTGGAATAAAAATCATTCGTTGGAAGTGTGCATTATATACAACACAACAAAGTCTGGTCGATTGTTTTTGCAAGCCACCAAAACATTTGAACCAAAACAGCAACTGACAACAAACGTTTGTAACTCATGTTTACCCAAGGATGTCTTCGTGGAGGAGCATCAAGCTGCGCACCGCCAGTTACGAATTTCAGGGTTGTCACAAAACAACAGATACAAAATTGTGACACAGAAATGGTGTTATCCAAAATTTGAAATTAGTCAATTTATCGAGTTCACACAACGTAAATGTAAACATATATCAACCATAAATAGTTATTCGACTTTCTAAGAATGACGTAAAAATAGTATATAATCGTGTTTTTTGAATAGGTAGGAAAATCCTACATTATATATATACAGGCTACCTATCCCATGTGATTTGATTTGCTTTGTCAATTGTCGTGTCTGCTGTTTCCGAAAATGGGTTTACTTAAATTGGATTTATGACCTTTCGGACGATCTTCATTCCCATTGCAGTATTCACTAAGATTTTGGTAAGCTGAAAAGTACTGTAGTTTTTGAAAGATAATTTTTGGAACATACATGTATACAATAGTAATTCATGGCCATCGTCTTCTTCTGACAGGTATTTGCGAAGTAAAACTTCAACCTAGAGGCCAAAATGACGAACCAATGCCCTTTGTGTGAATTCTCTACTGATGTAGAAGTGGATCTAGAATCCCACATGCTGACGCATTCGAAAGAGTCTCTGATCAACTATTTGCTTCATCGAAAGTCAGCTGGAAGTCTTTTTGCAGCTGGCTCCAGTTCATCTCAAAAGCCAACGGATACGGCAGAAAATTCAGAGATACCCCAAACTGAACAATACACGTTTACAGTTTGTGTTGAAAATCGAATCAAAAAGAAAGAAGCGACTGTTGAATCTACAGGCCAGACAAAATCTCGTCATCAAGTTGATGCACAAGCCACATCATCGACTTCTGTGATACATGAAAGAAAACGGAGAAGTAGTACCGAACATCGTATTATTTCTATCGCCCATAATGCTTCATTGAAAGAAGAAAACCTTCCACATGTGGATAAAATGTACACGATACAAATAGACGTAGAAGACCCAACTCGACGACTCGCGTCTCAGGATACAGTTTCACCCAAGGGTGATGGTTTTGCTGTTGACAGCAATCCGAGTACCTCAACATTTGCTGTGAAGGTAAGGGTTACACTCGATTGGAAATATTCAACAGAAACTAACCTACAGCTAAAACACAACGCATACTATGTTTTGATAAGTTGTTGCTATAATTGGGTTTATTTATTATACAGAACCGCCGCCACGCTCCTTGTACTCGGAAACAATTTCTTTTTGTTGACGGCAAATTGATACCTGTGAATAACTCGGCAGATTCATTGACGCGTGAAGCGGACATTATTGCACCAAGCGGAGCAACCGACGGCGATAGCCAAAGTGATGCATTATCTGAATGTATGTCAGCCCAAAGTGGGGGTTCCAATGTGGACGTGGATCTCATGACAGACGAAGAAATCCCTCCGAAGGGAGAGATTTCAGAATACGAAGAAAGCAGTACTTCACTCATGTCTGACGATATTGTAAGCGAATCAAAATGGAAAGCGATAAAACGGATTGTTCAGTGCAGTAATGAAGATATTTCTATTATAGAACGCAGATTACGGAGAGTCGGTGGATCCGTTAGCTCTATCGGCGATAGAATTACAAGAGCTCCTAAACCGAAAAGTTGTGGCACAACATTCCTCTCCCCGGCTTGGTTGTGATGAAGCTATTGTGCGCAGTGTTGACGGTTCCCTCCCAGCAGCAGATGATGGCAATGGCAGCGCTAATGTTGCTTCGAAGGTGAAATTGGAAATCTATGGTCTTGATTATTGGAGTTATTTCCCATGCAGTTTACCGTGAGTGTCTCTTTTCAGAATTCTACTGAATTCGTGAGCATCTTTCAGCTGATCAAACAAGAACAAGCAGATCATGAATTCAAAGTACCCCCAACTCCTTCAAGAAAAAGCCGTGGAACAAGAGCTTTCTATTGCATATACTGCGATTTCACAAGTTGTGTCAAGGCAAGTGTAAATGACCACATCCAAACGGTTCATCCTGGAAAACCCACAAAACCCGATATCTTCGAATGCTCTGTTTGTGGAAAATTATTTGACTCTCGTTCGAAGCATACGAAGCACATGCTGGTTCATAAGTAAGCTTCTAAGCTTTGCAGTTCTTTCGTAAATACTATTCATATTCAAATAATGTATTTTCTATTCTCAGAAGCAAATTGTTTACTTGCGAAACATGCAATAAGGCGTTTCCGTCGAACTCGAAGCTTCAAGTACACCTTCGTATTCATGAAGGGGTTTACCCTTTCTCTTGCACATTGTGTTGGAACTCGTATAGGACTGTTACATTGCTGCGAACACATGAGGTAGCTGAAATGAAACTAATAATAACTAGACTAATTTTTATTCTGTTACATAAACTTCGGACTGATTACAGAAACGAAACCACCCAAAGCCGGAAGACCCGCCGTATGCGCCAAGAAAGATGGAGCTGGTTTGCCCTGTTTGCCAGAAAGTGATTCGGTCGAAACGAAACATGGAAGCACATCTGCTACTACATGACCAAAAGCCTGTTAAATGCACATATTGTTCAGAGTCTTTCGCCCGCCGAAGTGTCTTTATCAGGCATGTTCGTGTTTGTCATGATCCCACTTTCGATTCTCTTAAAAGCAAGGTATCAAGAGTAATTGAAGTTTACGAAAAGTGTTTTACAAGAGATGTGTACTAACTAAAGAATAATTGCAGAAATGTCGTGTTTGTGGAAAACGCCTCCACCCAAACTCCGTGAAATCTCATATGCTGATCCACACAGAGGAAAAGCCGTACAAATGTTTGGTGTGTCACAAAGACTTTCGAACTGCTGGAAATCTGAAGAACCATGCTTGGAGTCATACGTCAGTAGATCGGCCTTTCAAGTGTACTTTGTGCCCGAAATCCTACATTTTTAACAAAAATCTCCAGGTAATCTTTTGAAGAATATGTTTCGTTTCTTTGTGGATTACGCGTTCATGTTGTTACTTTTCAATTTACTTTTACAGAATCATCTGATGGTGCACAAAAAGAAAACATTCCATTTCGTATGCAACGAATGTGGTGTGAAGTTCACCAACAAAAACAACCTTAAGCGACATGTAGAAGAGCATTCGGGGGAAAAGAAATTTGAGTGTTCTCATTGTGATAAAAAATTCTTCAGGCAATATTATCTTGTAGAGCACGAACGTATACATAGTGGATTAAGACCTTTTACATGTAATATTTGTGGGAAGGCTTCTGCTACTAAATCTAATCATTTATCACACATCAAAGTTCACGATGTGCGTGAATCAGGCAATCTGGAAGGTTAAGATATCTTTGCTGTAGACATTTGTAAAGTACAAGCTATAATCGTTAGTATAGCAAAATCAATTAGTTTAGTTCTAATTGCGGATAGTTTAGTTTAATTTATTCTGTTCGATGTGAATGAATGTTGTTCAGTGTTACCAATAGCTTTAATACTTTCGCAATGTTTATACGCAAATGATTAGGTTGCTTCCAAGCTACCTTATGGGTTTACTGGGTCCGTGCGTCTGTTCGACTGTTCGTCTGTGCGTCTGTCAGTAACGCTTTAAGCAGTCTTGGCGAGACTGCTCAAAGCTGTTACCAAAGGGTTACAAAAATTGCTGCAACCTGTAATGTAGCATTACCTTCCCCAGTTGACCGACGCAAAAACGATCAAGCAGTCTCGAGTCAAGCCTGCTTAAGCAGTCTCAAGTCGAACCTGCTCAAGCAGTCCCAGTCAAGCCTGCTTGAGCAATCTATAGTTGGACTGCTTTCGAGCAGTCCAAGTTCAAAAATCTGACCAGTTTCGAGACCAGACTTGAGCAGCTTTCCAGTTGCAGATGGACAGACGAAAAGACCATGTGCAGTTTGTATTATACAAAAAAGGTTTCGGAAGCTACCACATCACCGGCCCTCCAGTTTTTTTATATAGACCTACTGGACTCTACTGTGGACAAATAAACGAATTATGATGATCAAGATTATCCTTTCGAGTCTTCAGAATTGATCATAAAAACATTAGTAAGAGAGGAAAATTAAACTTTTATTAACTTCATCCAGTATATATTCCAAACATTAGAAAACAAGGCTGCACACTATCCACCGACAGTAGAAATGCCAACGAATATTTAAGACGATAGTTTCAGAGATGTTACCCATAAACTACGAACAACTTAAACGTGTTATAGCTTGTTATCTACTGAGCATCTTTTGCAGACAACATCTGTACACTGCTGGTTCCCAACAAGTGCTTGTGGACCATTTCTTCCTTGTTAATCAAATGTGTTGTTTTTGCAATCAAGTTCATTAAGCTGTTAAGGTTCTGCGACCAATCGTTCAATAGTTCGCTGGGGTCCTTAGTTGCTTGGAAATAAACTACTCCTTCTGGTCGGTCCACCTTAGCAGTCACTGATCCGCTAACAACCATGCTGCAAAGAACGTCTTCTACGTCCTGTGTAAACAAACAAAGTTGTACGTAATCAATTTTTTATTTATGGCGAAAGGCTAGTTTGAGTACCTTTGAAGTGAGTTCCAACAACTCTGACATTCTTTTCAGATGGATCCGGGTGTAGTACTTGGCCATGATACGGATGTTCTGTACGTTAAAGTAAAGTCATTCAACTGAATTACGCATTCAATGTTGGCAATATTTTTTTCTCTCGAAACTCACGTGTTCAACAACTCTGTCCTTCATATGCTTCCATCGTTTTTCTCCATCTTCATTATTGCCGAACACAGCTTGACTTCTAAGCTCAGATTCATATTCGGCACAAAGTGTTCTCCATTGTATAATTTCTTGGTTCTTGAACAGTTCAACTAGCGTCTTGTACTTGGGAATTTTCTCCAAAGCTTTATCTTCCAAAATGCGGTGAAGAAGATCCGATTGTTCATTAGTGAAAGGACTCAACACCAAGTAAATTACAGCCAGACGCAAGTATTCTTTTTTCAAATTTTCATCGTCTTGAATCCTTGGAGTGGTCAACATTGCACGATAGTGGTTGCAAATGGCCAAATAATTCCCATTATGCTGATCAACTTCCACCATTCGACTGCATAAATTATAATCAACCATAAAAACACTACACCAATATGTCGCAAGCAATCTAAAGAAGTAAAACTAATAAATTAACTTACCCGTAATAGATAATTTTGAGGTCGTGTGCAGACACGTCCTCAAAGTATCGGATGTTGATCTTCTTTGAGATGATTTGCGTACGAATGTAGTCTTTGATTGCAAGACAAAAACGCATTTGTTCCAAAATGAGCTCCACCTGGAAGTACGTCGAAAAGTGATCACAAGATTTATACTCAATCATCAATATGATCAGCAAGACAATACCTTTTCTCGTCTCTCCATGGATCCATACGTTTCAACTTGCAACTCTTGCAAAATGGAAGCTGCTTCCTGAACCTTTCCTTCTTCTTCTTTCATTTTCGCCAGTCTATATGTGAGTCTTGCTCGTTCGACTTCCACGTAAATCTGCATAGCAATAAGATTGTCGATCAATACGACTTCCGTGGTTAGCGGATGCCCATTGGTAACTCACCTTTCCCTCGGATACACTTCGAAGGGTATCGATGAGCTGGTACTGCAGGTCCTTGGACGGAAGCTGGTCTATGTAAGTGCAAACTTCTTGTACCATCTTAACGACAGCTTGCTTCAACTGTCCACGTCGTTTGCAATAAGTTAAGATGTTCTCCTTCAAACGATCCCAGTCTTTAGCAGCAAAACAGAGCTTAACGACGCTGATGAGCACGCGACCGGTAGAAATCATATCACCGCCCTGGAAATTAAAAATCAATTTTTAATTAGCACATCGTAAGGTTTCCCGACAGAATCAAGACGTTTGACTTTTGACTAACTGTTCTTGTGAGCTTCTCCAACGATGAAAGCTGTTCCAAAGCAGCCGGTAGATTGGTCTTGGCCAATGCCTCGGCTTCCGGAATTTTCTGATCGCAAGTACTGCTGTAGTCCACCTCCATTTTGGTGGTTTCAGTTATAGAACTGCTGGACATCAGGTCCTTGTCTTTGGGCTTTGCTTTGACTTCCGAACTCATTTTGATGATATTATCCTTAAAATTTTATTTAAAAATTGGTAATTACAATTCTACGTAGTAGCGGAAAACTAACTTTGACAAACTCACTTTTTCGGATAAGACGTCACTAAACTACGCTGATTCTTAGCAATCACAAAAATCGGTGAACTTCTGAATTTCCAAATTTGGATTCGTGCGAAATTGATTTGAAAAACAAATAATTTCGAAAATCACACCGGAACGACACTTGTCTGAAGCGGTTCAAACACCGGGATGTTATTACACAGAATGCTTCGTCACTGAAAACAGCAAGAGAAAAGTCCTTGTCGACAAATTTCTTGCAAGGAGAACTCGTCGCGTCACCAGTGCAATGTTTTGATTTTTGCCAAACCAACCAAGTTCTTGCTTATAGTTGGCTGATTCAGGTTAGCTCAGCGTTAATTTGAAGAAGTTTCCGTTGTTAATCACTTTTTCAGTTACCTCAAGTTCACAAGTGGACGGCTGCAGTATTGTAACTCATTGTGGAAAGTGCTACTGCTTCTAGCCATCGTTTAACTGTTGAAATGTAACTCTTGTCCACATTGACTGATGTCTTAGTTAATTGAATGGCGCATAAAGTTTATTCAAACTAACATTACTTGTGGGATCCGGGCGGCTTTCTAGGGAAATCAGAGGACCTTGAAGTGCTAGCTGGAATCGTTTGGAGCGTAAGTAAAGCTGATGCTTGATTATTCATGCATGGCGTGTTGAGAAATTTGACTTTGAAAGCTGTATTGGTATTGCAGGCACTTCCGGTCATGTACGTAGATTTTCTTCGAGTCAAAGGGTGAATGCGGCCACTTTTTCAAATGTAACTTGAACTGCAGCACTCGACGCATCTGTACTAGTCATCAGATCTCTAGTCGTTCTTCAATCTTGGAGGGACGAATCTAACTCAAAGTTCCTGATCTAAACCGAAGTTCTTCAATTTCAACCAGTTATCAAGAAACGTACTGACTGCGGACGGTATTATCGGGAGAAAGGCCTATGCCTCTACAAGTGGAATTCTTGGGGTACGTCATGCTGTTGGGTTGAAACTTTTACTCGTTTTGACGCCTATTCTAACTGTGGATTCCTCGAATGAAATGGACTTTGCTTTATCACAGAGTTGGTTCCTGTGTAACCTTCTCTCACCTTCAAAACGAACCGCTTATTCCGGTAGGAGAAAGTTGCCCAGTGCTTGATGTGAGCAGAAGCTCTTGCATTCCAATTATTTCAGCTGCAAAGTACCAAGGCTCTTCAAGAGCAACATTGAATGTGTGCTATTTGAACTCGTTCAGGGGAATTAGGTGAATCTCAATCGTTACCTAAAAGATGAAGCTCAACGAAGAAAGCTTCATCTTGACATTGGCATGATCTGTAAAATTTAGCATTTCTATACTTGAAGGAACTGACGAAGTGTGACCATTTTCTGAAGACCGGTATGTCTTTCCTTGGTTACAGTGTGGTTATTACTTGATGTATATACGCTTTTTCGCTTACAATTCGTTGCGTTGATGATTACTGGATCACAGTAGTCCTGATACCTGTAATTGGATGCAGCTTCACTAGGAAGCAATTCATTGAAAACCAAGAGCGTTTTGAAAGATAATTACACACGCAGTCTAATCACCTCGCATATTTAAAAGCATACATGGGGTTTGTTTAAGATCGATTCGTTACTTATAATCAAACATACAGCCAACGAACAGCAAATACCAGGATAGTCGATGTGCAAATATCAGTGAGGTTCAACTACGTGACAGAATTAATGTTAAATTCGATCCCATGGATCAAGTTTCTCACGGATCGTCAACAAGACCAAGAAACCCCAGCGGCTTGCTTAGCACTGCTCGTTTGAAATCTGTCTATAAAATCAAAATGCATGAGCATGTAAGCATAAATTTAACACGATCTTATGATATCTGGGCCGTCACAATGTGCTGAATAATAATCATCAAGTCTCATTATGTGATCTGATGTTGTCCTGAAGTGGCGTTGAGAAGACGCTTTCGATACTATTGCTGACATACGCGAGTTTTGGCCTTGTGTCATTGGAAAATTTTCTTCCATTCGTGTCTCAATGTTCTCTAGTCTTGGAGGTTCAGGGGCAAAAAGATTCGATTTCCCAGCGCGTGTGAAGGCTTTTAAACGATTGTTTTCAAGTGTTTGTCGGATTAATGATTTTATTGTTCTTCGGCTGTGCAGGTTCCTTCGGGATAAGTTACCTTAATGGTGTCCGTCTTACATAGAGGATTAATTTCGTTCATCGCGGAAGAAAATCTAGTTGGTTTACAACATTTGCTCGACAACAAGAAAGTTTCAGTAGATGACAGAGACGAAGTAAGTTAATTGTCTACTATTTTCATCAAAGATCTTGAAATTTTTCTGTCATGCGTTTCTTCAACTTCAGAATGGCACGACAGCGCTTATGGTGGCAGCACAGCGGGGTAAGCTAGCGTTCGTCCGAACACTGCTGAAATACGGTGCTGATGTCAATGCTGAAGATGTGGTAAGTTCGCAACAACGATGACATTCTTCGGCTCTTACAGAAGGCTTTTCTCACGGATGAAACTGATCATATTTAGGACAATTGGACAGCTTTACTTTTTGCAACGAAGGAGGGAAAAGACGATTGTGTGGTGGAATTACTGGAGCATGGGGCAACTGTGGACCACCGAGATATGGGCGGGTGGACGTCCCTGATGTGGGCATGCTACAAAGGCCGAGTCAAAGCTGCCCATGTGCTAATAGAGAAGGGTGCTGATGTCAACGCGTACGGAAATTATAACGTTACTTGTCTGGGTTGGGCCGCTGGCAGAAACTACGTTGAGATTGTCAAAGATTTAATCCGGCACGGTGCTAAAGTGAACGCTGGTGATAAATATGGGACCACTCCTTTGATTTGGGCAGCAAGAAAAGGAAATGTCGAAGTTGTAGATATTCTTCTCAGCGCAGAAGCCAGTGTGGATGCCGCTGGGATGGTACGAAATCTTTACCAACTTATCCCATCAGAGACGACGATAGCTAATTGTTTCTGACCCTTTGCAGACCTCATGGACGGCATTACTGGTTTCAGCGGCTGGAAATCACGTAGAAGTAGTAAAGTCCCTTCTTGAGCACAAACCGAATGTTAACTCTTTGGACAAAGATGGCTGTTCGTCGTTAACGATAGCCTGTAAAGAAGGTTACCACGAAATTGCTATCGCTCTCATTAATGCAGGGGCTTACATCAACATCAACGTAAGATATTTGTATCTAAATGGTTGTTCCCCTTATGATATCGGAGGAATTAATCTATAATGTTATTTAAGGACCGCGGAGGAAGTTCCAATCTGATTCATGCAGCAAAGGGGGGTCATCGGTCCATTGTCGAAGCACTATTGAAAAAACATGCCGACGTGAACGTGCAGGGGAAAGTAAGTGGCGGTTTTTGAAGCTCTTGTCTCTGCGAGTTCTTTATTACAAGTGTCTCTACTCTATAGGATCGAAAAACAGCGCTATATTGGGCTGTAGAGAAATCACATGTGGCGGTTGTGAAGTTATTAATGGCAGCAAATCCTGACTTGGAACTAGCGACGAAAGTATGAACGTTTGCATTTTAGTACTTCTCACTGTTGTGTGTGTACGATGGCTTCTAACTTCGGAAATTTAAATCTTGATATAGGATGGGGATACTCCTTTGATGAAAGCGACAAGAAACCGTAACATTGAAATAGTTTCCCTGTTGTTGGAAAAGCGAGCGAAAGTTAGTGCTGCAGACAAAAGCGGTGATACATGCCTCCATATCGCAATGAGAGCCAGATCAAAACAAATAGCCGAATTGCTACTAAGAAATCCTGTAAACAGCCAACTTTTGTACCGGCCAAATAGATCGGGAGAAACGCCGTATAACATTGATCGTAGCTCAGCAAAACCCATAATCACTCAGCTATTTGGTTCACGTAAGTACTGAATTACTCTTTCACGGTTAAGTTCAGTTATGAAAACTCCAACTTGAGATAATTTTGCAGGCGGATTGAACACCCAAGAAGACTTCGAGAACTTACTGGGTTACAATCTGTACAGTAGTGCTTTGGCTGATATGTTGTCAGATCCGACTTTAAACATGCCGATATCGATAGGTCTCTTTGCTAGGTGGGGAAGTGGCAAATCCTTCTTACTGGGAAAGTTGAAAGGTATTTGCATAGGATTCGCAGTGTCAATTTTGGTTATCATTTCGGTAGGTTGTAAATTATTCGATGTTTTGCAGAGGAAATGAAGTCTTTTGCTAGGCAGTGGTACAACCCGTTGTTCACTTGGAGCCCTCTGCTATTTGTCATCATTGTCTGTTTAGCATCGATTATTGGAGTTATCTGCGGTTTATCCTTTCGTAGCTGGGAAGCAGGTGTATCGTCCGCTGCTGGTTTAGTTGTTATTGTTCACACGTTTCTACTAATAGTCTGGTTTAGCAGCCAAAGGTCCAAGTAAGTGATCAAATTATATTCCAAATTGCAATCTAATCAACCAGTAACAGTAATGTATTCATGTGCTACACGTTATTGCAGGTATGACTGGTCGTGGTCAAACAAATTAACCAACTACCTTGCGGCAAAGATTGATGCCAGCCGCCTAGTTTTCCAGGTTATTTTCTGTCATCCTCCAGGGTCATTATCGAATGACGCTATCCAAGCTCTTCCACTCAAGTAGGAGTCAAACGTTTGATAATAGTTAATAGTTGCAAAATGTGGTTGGTTGCATACACTTGAGGACCAAATATTTTACTTCCAGTTTTTACTTCACGGAACAAACGAAGATATCCAGCACCACAGGTGGCGAAAACTCTGTGATACAGATGTTAGCTTCGTTGTATGCGTGCCTTGAAACAGATTATGGGACTTTCTCCACGAGATTATTTCGCGCATTTCGACCAAAACCAGGTGAATCATATTACCGAAAAGTTGCAAAATCAGTTTACTGAATACTTGACAAGCCTTTGATGGTAATGGCTCTTATTTCGCAGTCAATGCTCATGCCCCTTGGAAATGGCGGAAACTCTGTTGTATACCTTACTGCATCATATTTTTATTGTGCTTCATTTGTACACTCGTGAGCATTGTCGTCTTAAGTTTGTACTTCAGCGACATGGATACAGGGTAGGTTCCCAAAACATCCTCCGGAGTTTGCAGTCGCAGTCAACAGCTCATTTTATATTCTCAAATTCTATATCTTGCAGGGAAAACGACACGACCTTGAAAATACTGATGTACGGATGTGCACTTTTTGTCGGTCTACTATTCGTAGCCAATTTGTACACGATTGGACAGGTAAATCAGTATTGATTCATGCTTAGACGGCATCTTTAATTTTTGTACTAATCCTAATTTTTTTTGTAGATTGCAAAAGCTTTAGTCTTTTCTCACTTGAAACATCTTCAGCGAACTGTCAACAAAATGTACGCCGTCAAATCTGATGGGTTTTTGTATGCTCTCAAATCTGAAGTTAATCTTATGACTGACATGGTAAGTTCCTCAATGTCCTCAAGAGTAATGGCGCTACAAACTTTATCAAACTACAGTATATTTGTTAACAATTGTAGGTGCAATGTCTTGACGCTTTTACCGGACGCCAAAGCCGCATGGTCGTGATAGTTGATGGTTTGGACAGCGGAGAACAAGACAAGGTGCTTCAGGTCCTTGATGCTGTGAATATTCTGTTTAGTGACAACAAGGCGCCTTTCATAATACTGCTAGCGATCGATCCGCATATCATATCAAAGGTAAGAAAGATTGTGCGCATTTTAGAAACTTTCTTTTAGAATGTCTACTGTCTATACACAAAATTAATTGCCATTTTACATGAATTATTATCTCGACTTCAAGATCATCCATTGCCGCCAGGTACATTTTAGAGGTTTTTGAAGGTGTTGTTTGGTTTTTGAGTAAAGTGTGCAATCCTGTGCTTCAGCGCTTTGATTTTTGGCTATGGCTGTGAAGTGAAGCTGTCTAATTTAAGCATACTTATCATTTGAATCGGTTGGAGTTTAGTAGAATTGTACGAACCGCCACAGTCTTGTGATCTTTGATAGTTGAAGCTCTCAGCCTTTAACACTGACACTGACACTAACATCTTTTCTTTACCCAACAGGGGATCGAAATGAACATTAATCCAGTTTTGAACGACTCTAATGTTGGTGGTCAAGACTACCTGAGAAATTTGGTTCATTTACCCTTCTATCTGCAAAATTCAGCACTGAGGAAAGTGAAGCAGGTAAAGATGCTAGAGAGTACCATGAAACGGAAGATCGAGGAAGATCCTGCTCCTTCCATGATGGTAAGCGCTCCATGTTGTAGCAAAATTGACCCTAGAGCACTTTAACTTAATGTGAATTCTTCGGAGCACAGATGTCAATCAGAAGGCCATCAGTGGAGTCGTCCTTTGGAGTTTCGCTTGCCCTGGACCGATTGGATAAGGCCACATCGAAGAAATCTCGCCGTTTGGGTTTGAAGGTAACGAATCTGAAATGCTAATGTAAGGAAAACTCATAAGTTTTTGTCATAATTTTGTTCATGCAGATGAGCGAGAGTATAGCCAGTAGTATTGGTACAAATATCAATCGTGTCGGCACTGGCCCTGGTGACTTGAAGAAGATGTTACTAGGTGACGACTATTTCTCCGACGTCAATCCAAGGTCAATGAGAAGACTCATGAATATCATACACATTACTGGTAAATTAAATGATCATTGATCGCTGTGAAATATCAAAAGCTTGAACTCTTCATAAACATTTCTTGATTTCAGGGAGATTGCTAAAAGCTTTTAACCTTGACTTCAACTGGCACAATCTTTCAACCTGGGTGAACGTTACTGAGCAATGGCCATACCGTCTATCATGGATGATAATCTACTGCGAGATCAATCAAAAAGACCTGGACGATAGCATGTCTCTGAAAACTATATTCGAAAGGTAGGAGTAGCAAATTATGTCAAGCTTCATTGCAGTCTGCCGGACTAGACTAATCGTTGTTACTTTCAGAGTCAAGCCTTTTATTCCAATCTCGAAGGAAATCGACTCTAATGTGGTCCTGGATAGAGATGAAAAGAAATTGGACGTATACTTGAGCTTGCACAAGCACACCCTTCTTGTGTCAACACTTTACGTCTTCCTTCCGTTCACCATTAGTCTCGATCCTCAGCTTAGAAAGGACATCACAGGTAATGTAGACGGCAAAATATGAAAGCCATAGAAACTGGTCTACAAGTTTAGTTTTGGTTTTGTAGAACAATACCAGCCGAACGAGCAAATGTTCCAACAGTCTCCAAGTGCCGCCAAAACGAATATGTTGCAAGCTCCTCCGTCGCCTTATGTTCCATCAAATTATAGCGCAGCTTTGCGCTTCAGACCCGTAAGTGTTGATTGCAGTCTCGCAAACATTTGATAAACTTCGTTAATTTATTCATTTGAATTTTGCAGAGCGGTAGATTGTCTGGCCACAGTCAAATACCTGCACCTGTCGTTCAACAGTATCTGCCGCAGATTATTAGCAATAGTCTGGCCGCCGGAGGATTATATCCGCCCGTCTGGAATCCTTTGGATATCTTCGCACCTCAATACGCGTTAAATGCACCGCCTGTAGCTGAATTCAGATTGCCTGTAAGTGTCAATGAGCTTCATAAATCTACTAGACTACACGTACAATAGTTGTTTTTTTCGTTTTCAGAAGGAGTTACAGGGTATCAGACTTGCTGCTCTTAATGTCGAAGGAGTTGCGAATATCATAGAGAGTCTTTCGTCGATCCAGCGGTCATCGGTTTCTAGATATCAAGATACTGTCAAGAAGCATAACATCACCGGACGGGTCTTACTGACTTGTGAACTGAATGAGTTGAAATCGGTAAGATTGTTGTTTTCGTGGAATATGCATAAAGCCTCCTACAATCAGGAGTCGATAAAATGGTGAAAATAACTTTCAGGTACTCGACATGTCTTTTGGTGACTGGGAAATTTTCAAATCGGGCATCTGCGCGTTACGTGAACTCGGCGATAATGATGATCAGAATCAGACCGGAGAAGCTGCACCCTCAGGTGCTGTTCAAATCAATATATCCTCACCTGACCATGAGCACAAAAGTACTAACTTGTTCCCTGAAACTTTCCTTCATAGTAATAGCTTACCATTTAGGCTGTAGGACTCATACCGACACAATTGTGACATTCAAACACGGTTTTGAACGTCAATGTTTTGAACCAACTGTAAGGATAAATTTAATTTTTCAGGTGGAATTTTGAGTATGCCATCAACGAAAATTGATATTGCTGAACCTCGTAAGCTTCTGAAACCAAATCCCTTGGAGAAACAGGTATATTTTTCACGCTCGGATTTTATGTGAAGTCCCCTGTTATATATGTTTGTCTTGTCGTCCAGAATCTCAACTAACGTTTTCTTATGTTGCTGTTATTTTTGCTTTCTCAATAAACCCACTGGTGTTACCCTTTTATTTTCCTACTTACTTACTTCTTTATACTCGAACCTTGATTTTAACTTTAACCTAGCTGTTTTTAGTGTTTTCGTGTTCATTTAACTTCGGTTAATGAAGCTGATCCGAACTTACTTCTTCTAACAAACAATTTTCCACCTGTAACTGTGGCATTCTTACTCGTTATATTCACTCTCGACTCAACGTTAACACAGATTACAATGGAAGATCAGATGATCTCAGGTGCACTTGAGTTACTGAATGATGATGCCCGGCAAGACGCTCGGTTAGGGGTAGAAACAAGCCTGGCGGCTTCTCCGATCGGCTCTGCCCCAGGTTAGTATTCTGCTTGAAATTTCGTTCTTTTTGGATTGTTGCATTTCATGTATGATTGATGTATGTAGAAGAATTCCGTGGGGTCACTCCTCTTCCTGGTATCTTAGATGAAAATGAAACAGACGTCCTGTATGTCGTGGGACATGCTTCCAACATCATAGCTGAAATTCCTGACAATGCTGGAGCACTTCGTACCAGAGGTAGTTTTGCCCAGATCTCGTTTGTTTCCGAAACACCTCTACGGGCTGGTGCAAGTTTGAGCAAGATAATTCCCACCGAGCAATCCGGTCACCAGTTACCAGGTATGGAGTCTCCAGGAAAGCGTCGGGTACTAACGAAGAAAAGCTCTATTACTCGTAACCAATCACTAACGACTCCCTCTTCGATGATGAAAAAGAAGGAAGAAAAGACCCAAACACCAGACTTTCGCGATCTCCGACAATCACGCCAAGACAAAACGAGTTTTCATATAGGCGGCGAAACTTCAACAGAAGAATCCAGTGACGAATCCCAAAAGCCATTAGTTTGTAAGGGCACAGTCGTAATGGCACGGAAAGTAAGACACTCTTTTCACTTATTTGCTTGTCTCTTTCCGTTTGGTAATGCACTATTCGGCATTTCAGAATACACCATCTTCCTCTCGGAAGACACCATCGTCTCCCAAACGTAGAACAAAAGAATCGAGTCCGACACCTAGTCGTTTTTCTGCCATTAAAGCTTCTCTGCTGAATCGACCGAACGAAAATGATAGACAGAAAATGTCACCACAAAAAGGCCGTCCGGAAGCTTACGAAATGTATGGCACGGAAGAATCATCAGAACCAGCAATGTACTTCAAAGAGCAACAGTTCGGAGCAGCCGGAAAAACCTGGACACAGTACAGAGCTCCGACTCCATTACCCCCGTTTGGAACGGACGAGTATTTCCGGATGGTCAAATCAAACAATCCATCGCCAACAACGAGCAATGAATCGGAAATGGGTAGTTCCCCTCAAGAGATATCGTCCGGAGAGAACCTATTTTTCCCGGATCCACCAGAACTTCCGGAGTCACCGTTTCCACGAAGAACAGCACTGCAAGCTTATCACGCTAATTTACAAATGTTGAGCAGCGGGAAACATGGAACGAGGGGATCATCTCCAGATTCGAAAAACAAGGCCCGTGAAGAACTACCGTCCCAAGATGCGCATCAAATCGTAGTGCTTGATCCTGATCAAATAACTGTGGGGCTCAATGTGAGACCTCAAACTGAAGATGTTCCTGGAGTGGGCCCTAGCCGGCAACAAGTATTGCAAAGAGTTGAAAGTGAAATAGACATGGACGTTCTTAAAAGCTATGGATACAATCCAAACAGAACAGAGGCGAAAGCCCGCAGACGTGATGGCAAGGTACGTGGCGTATCCGTTGCATCAGCCGGCGAGGAATACCAACGGCATCCTAGTCAAATGGACAGAACGAGATCGCTTCACAGCTTGTCTGACACATTATTGTGCTGGAAAGAAGATTCAGCAGAGCAAGAAAAACTGCTTCCTAGTTCGTCACGAAACGATAGATCTCAATCCAACTACTTAGATGAAACTGTGCCTTTAGTGAGTTTCGCCTCAGCTGAAGGTGAAGAAGATTCAGTCACTTTTAATAGTTCGTCACAAAAGAAATCTACTTTAAAAAGGCAATCCGAATTAGATGCAGGGTCATCTAAAGAAACCACTCCATGCAGAACTTTCAAACAAGACTAACATAGGTGTCACAAAGATATAAAAAGTCCTAACTCCAAAGAATGTAAACTGTTTTATTATTGTTACAGTATTAAGTTGAAATTCCGATAGAGAAACTGTGAGAACGGGAACTTCACAAATTAAACACGGAATATTTAGACCGAATGCTCATTTCAATTTATTGATTGGTGGCCTTTGCTTGCATTTGTTCCGCTTTCTTCGTCTTCCGATCAGCTTCATGCTGGTAGTAATCTCGAATGGTCCCCTCCAAAGGCAATTCCTCAGTATCTGGGACGAATATACAAGTCAGTTTTGCAAGGAATTTTTAACGTGCATTCGAACAAAAATGAACCTCACCTTTATCATGAGGGCTTTCTTCCTCAGATACTTCGCCTTCACTACTGCTACCAAGCGATAAACTGATTCCCAGCGCTCCGGCTTCGGTTCCAGATTCGGAAAAAGTGTACGCATTTCCTGATGTATTTTTCTTTTTAGCCTTTTTTACTGACTTTTCATTTCGCTCCGAAAGTAGTTTGTCATAGTTTACTTTGAAATCTCTGCAAATTTAATCGACAGTGACAGGCGTTGTAAACAGCTCACCATGATTATTTCTCTTACCTCTCGTAATCCTCTTTTGACGCGTCTACCAATTTTAACATCATCGGAATCCCTTCACCCGTTACAGCTGAAACGGGCTGATGTTTAATCACAGAATAGAAATCATCCAAGACCAGGGACAAGGACGACGCGAGATTGACGGATTGTCCTTCGTATTTCCCAAGCTCGGCTTGAAAAGCTTCGAAATCTGTTATCCATCGAATGATCTCATCAGCTCCTTGGAGGTCGCACTGAAATGAGCGTTTTTAATCAGTCTAACTTCAGCCGTTTCACTTCGTGTAAATTGCATCTTATGAAAGTGCTATATACCTTATTCAACGCCAAGACCAATGGCAGCTTCGATTTGTACAAAACAGAACATGCGTATGTCATGTTTGATACAAATGAGATTGGAGTTTTAGTGTTCGCGAGATCCGTAACATAGAGCATGATTGTAGGAAAATTAGCTGCCAAAACTTCAGTCATAATAGTGCCCGATGCACTCCACATAAAAACTTCCAGCTGACCAGGAGTATCAACAATGATATAAGGCGAGTTTGCAGCCCTCTGCTTCAATATGTCTAGCACCTATAATTCATACAGGAATTAAATTCAAATTCATACTTGAGTAAAATAACGGCAATAATTTCATCCGACGGCTCACTGTATCAAACTTTGTAGAGAAAAGATTAATTGAGGTAACAATAGCACCATTGGGGCCCAGTCTATGACTCTTCATCACTTTCTTGTAGTCGATTGTATCACGTATATCTGAAAATGAGATGTCAGATTAGGATCATTATGACGAACTGAATAGTCAGATTAGGATCATTATGACGAACTGAATACACTGTACGACAGTTACCCGTACTGTTATATCTACTGTACAATCTCTTGAAAGTGCGTTTTACCAATATTTACTCCGTACGGTGGGTCGAGGCAGGCAGGATCCAGATTCATTACGTATGGATAAGACCCTTGGGACTGCAAATAACTTATCATTTTGCCCGTCAACGTCGTCTTTCCAGACCCAGCCATCCCAAGTATTATGATGACAATCGGTTGCTTCCCGTTTCCAGTAATACCATCCGCCGCATTACTGACACCAGTGCCTGGAGGTGTTTCTTCTTTAACAACATCCCTTTCCACAATCTTTAGGTCCTGAAGGTCTTTCGCCAGGTTTTCCATATTATTTATTCCAGCCATTGCTGATTTTAGTTGTTAACGCAATGACAACACTGGAGTTTTCACCAATTCACCTCACTGTGGGCTGACGAACCAGCTTTTCCAAATTTTTCTTTAGTATAGTATAGCTCTTTAGCGAAGTTCCGATATATATTCTGACAGGTGTTTCCTTCAAAAACATTAGTTTTCGTTCAAAAATATTTGAGCGCATTTGCACACGTGGGTGCGGATTCGAATTGAAAATATCGTGAATTTCTCGAGTTTATTCCGACTTCCGACGTTCAGTGTACCCGCTTCCCTTTCCCGCAGTTCAACACATAATCAAGGATATCTGGCTGAGAAACAAAACGAGCTCCTTGCACGTGGTGTTTTGTTATCGGTGTTTATTTACATGCCACTCAAAAGATGTAAACAAAAGAACCACTGTCTTGTACGTAGCTGCAACAAAACCTAAAATTTGATTCACATCAATTTAATTTGTTGCAACTTTCTGCGAGCTTTATTGAAGACATTTTGCATAGGAAAAAGCAGAATTTACAGTTGATGATCGATAACAACAAATCTCTTCTCAACGGTAAGTAATGTACATGTATTTACATAGTTAAGTCGTAATCATGGATGTTCAATCAATAACAAAATATGTCTTCAGCGCCAACCTTCAGTGATCAAAATGAGGTTCGTCCAGGATTCCAGCGACGGCATCGTTATAAAAGCCTTTTCTGATGTGACAAACATGGCTGAAGTAAGATCGGTCGTGTTTGAATCAAAAGTACCAGTGTGTCTGGTGAACCCTGCCATGGTAAGCTTGCTTGCGGGGGCTTTTTTGCTTTTTAAAAAGGCCATAATTCCCTATTTTCGGGTTCATTTTAACGCTAAAATTGTAGCTCTGTAAAAAAATTGTTTTCAGTTATGGGATGAACTTCATTTGCATACAGCGATTGCGAAAGCAGTTCAGAATGGCTCCGACAAGACTATGAGAACGAAGCAGTTTGGAACTGAAGTCCTGTATTGGTTAAGCCCGAGCACTCAGGTAAGGAATTTATTTCTTTCACGAGAATCTCTGTAATGCAGCTGCAGTATCCGGATAGCCGAGATGGTCAAATATTATTCAGATTTTGCCTCCTACAGATCACCGAATCTCTCAAATCGTTCGGAGTTACAGACTCTAACACTGACGTCATCCTGATCTGTGTTGGCTCATCTTCATTTCAAAAGGTCCAAGCTACTCTGAAGGGCTCTGAAGTTTCCGTTCAGTCTCTACTTGGCAATTCCAACCGAGACTCTCTGATGACTTTGTTTGGCATAGACGCAGCGTCCTTGGCTTGTAACACTCATCCTGTAGTGTCCAAAACAATGTCAAAAGAATATATCAACTGAAAGGGCCTGGTTTTGAGGGAACTTGCGATAACTACAGAAATTTATAGCGTAATGATTCACAAGACGTTTGTGGTATATATTTTTATGAATTACGGTATGTTCCTTACTTGCACTGATGACTAAGGAGAATACCTTAAAGTACCTTGAGGCGATTCAAAATTCATGTTACAGTTCACAGAATATTTTGGCTTGCGCAAATATGCGAGAGAGACACTGTTTAGAATCACAGAGCTTCATTTTGATTATGTTGACTGATCTTGATCGAGTATAAACATATTGGTTACAAAAAAACAATCCGAATTTCTCGATCCTCATCACATGAATATTCAGTATGTTCATATGTATTTTCCTAACACTAACTAAATGGTATCAAACGAATATTGCATTATTACCCCAGGTGGTTCGAAAGTAGATTTCGCTATAACGACTCAGTTCGACAGTTCTGTAGCTCTAAACCCAATTTCTCCGACAGGATCAACCAGTAGACTGTATTCCGTAATAAGATCGGAGGTGCATTCCAACTTGAAGGTTCTAAATACCTAAAATTGAACCAACTCCAAATGAATGCGTTCTTCACGTACACGTTGGGCTGCTCCTTTGCTTACCTTAGCGATCACAGCATGTAGAGATTGTTTCGACAGGACTCGACCAGGACACATTTGTTTCCCATGTCCAAAATGAGCTGAAAGCGTTTGCTTATGTGGTTTAAACCTCTGAGATTCCGTTCGGAGCCACCTCTCAGGAATGAATTCCTTCGCTCTGAAGAAGTTTTCGTCTTTCATGCAGTTGTACCATGTTTGTAGCAGGATTGGAGTCTGTAAAAATTTAACAGTTGGTCAATTGGTATTTTGTCGTATCTAAAATGAGCCGTAGGCTTGAGCATTCTGACTTACTCCCGGAGGAAGGTAGTAATCTCGGATGAAAACACCTTCAGTAACTATTCTGGCAAGATTTGGAGTGGTTGGAAGTACACGAAAACTTTCCTTCACACACGCTTGCAGGTATTCCATGGCTTCAATGCCTTCAAGTGTAATAGGAGTATCTTTCGTCGGAAGTCTTTCAATCAGTTCTTTCTGCAGCTTTGACTGCACTTCGGGATGTCTCGCAATCAAGTACATTGCAAATACGATACTATTTGTTACCTGTCAGTTTTTTTCAACATTAGCGGTACATATCCATTGTGTTTCTTCAGCAGACTTATTTTCAGATTCAGCACTTACTGGATGTGACGAAGCCATTAACAAATCCGCAATCAAGATAGGCTTCTCATCGTCTTTGAACTCTTGGGTTGTGAATATTTCCGAGAGGATTCCGTAAGGCTCTGCACGGGCCATATCGCCCAATAACATGTTCGAGATCCTGCCCGAAGTTAAATTTAGTTAATTTTTGGATATCATGCATCAGGCAAAACCGTTCCAAGAACTCACTCCCAAATTTTATACTCGGTCTCTTTGTATCTTTTCCACAATGGAGTTTGGAAATACTGCCAAAACGGAAAACCCTCGTAGCTCTTGGCGATATCTCCCCAGTAGCTTGCTTGAAGCTGGATGAATTCCGTCCATTCTGTTCTGGCATATCCCGCGGTCAGTTGGGTTCGGACACCAAGCATTGTTGCACATGCCACTGCAATATTTCAGAACCTCATCATTACAATTGTCATACCTTGATTCTGTCAGAATTTTTCTCGAAACTTACAATCCCAGGTAACTTTCTCCAACAAAGGATAAACGTTCTGAATGTTGTTGCCCTGGAGTCGAAACTGGTTGACAAGGTCCTGCGCAATCGAATCAACCGCAGCCAGAGACTCCGCTACTCGCTTTTGAGACAACGCGATTGTGCTAACCAATTTCCGAAAGTATAGCCCAAACTCATTTAATCTGTAAAGTCAAAACACTGGGCTAATCTACACAACAAGATTCATCGTTACGTACTTTGTGCAAAGATAACTTACGGGTCGGTTAATCCAGTATGCTGGAACTGCTCCGGCATTGTGCTCCGAGCTATCAGACTGATCATGTTTGGAGGTCTGAAGGATACTTTGTCAGCCTTCAGAATCGTACTAATGTCATCTTGGTCAAAAAGTACGATTATCGGCTGATTCCAGTAATGTTCGTGCTTAACAATCGGTCCGAACGCCTTGACCTGATCTGTAAAACGTTTAAACGTTTGCGATTTTGCGCATACACATTTTCATCGCTTGACCCCAAGTGCAACCTTTACCGTCACAACTGGTGAGTATATTTTTCCCTCGAAGCTGGTATTGGCTGAAGACTGTACCAAAAAAAGGCAGGGCGAGAGGCCCTGGAACGCTAGTGATGCGCTTTCCTACGGGTTCCCTCATGATTATGATGGTCTGTTGAGGTGTTGTAACAAACGCAATGTTTTATTAGTACAAAATATAAAAATAAACTATCCAGTTCCAGTTCCAGTAATGCACTGTTTGATCTGGTCGAATGTCGCTCCAAAGAAATCAGACTACGGCGAACCTATAGTTTAATAGTTAGTGGAAACTAGAGAAGAAAGTCTGCTTTCACCGGCAGGATTTACTTACGTGGAAAGAAGTGGGATCAATCTTCCAAAAGCTTCATTTCCAGCAGCAAGTGAATACTGCCTGAACCGCTCAACTGGACAAGCAATCTGTCTATTGGAACTCGTAACTCGTTAGGATCCACGTTGTGTTTATTTGTGCGTTTTGAATATTAGTAATGAAGTTTCTGAAAACAATCTCTGCCGTGCCTTCCTGCCGCCGGACAGGTGTTAACCGGGATGGACGTGACTGAATCTTGCCGACAATGCAAAGCCAGAGTCAGACAACAGTGCAAGACATGATTAACAATAATAGCCCTGAAGCCAAACAAGTTCCATGATGAAAGGTGAACATACGTCTTGTTACAACCCCTGGATCATCAGATGGAGGAGAGCTTCTTCCGTATCTTATGATGCACAAGAGGCTTTGTCTTCCTCAAATACCCTTGTCCGACCGACCATTTGTTATGTGCGCAGAATGTTTTGATATTCGATGCCCAGCGACGTAAACGTTGACTTTTAAGCATCGTCATTAAAACGCTGAATCTGCATTCTTATCTAACCGTGATGCAGTAATGCTGCGATGCATCGCTGCTTCCGTACATAATGGAACTTAATCCAGGCAGGAAACCTACAAAACCAGCTGAGACTGCTTCTTGATCTTGATCAACAAAGCGCTTTCTTGATTATTTAAACGGGGTGGCGGGAACCCGAGCTAAAGCTGGACGCAAGAATATATGCAGCAAATAAATGCGGTAACAGACATGGGCACTGCGAGATGTAATCTGTGAGATCAAGCTTTGAGACAACATTTTTGCAGTCTTTAAACCAGCAACAGCTCTGTCAGTGGGGAAGTTATGACGCTAAACAACAAAAACGTTGACTCAGCATGCGCACTGTGCATGAGTTTATTCCCCTTCGTGGACCTGTTATGAATACTGAAAAGTCCAACACGGCTGATGTGGTAGGTTAGATACACTTATTTAACAACAGGTATATACGCTTTATCAAAAATATCTCACCATACAGTAGGATCAATCAATCCTTGTATAACACAGGATAAATTACATACCCAAGCAGTTCGAACTGCGTTCTATTCCTAATTTTGAATAAACACTAATATCAACCCTAATTCAAAAAATAAATGACTTCTAAAGAACTATCATGTTTCGAAATTCTCGCTTCCGAAGCACTTCCACTGGAAACGTTTCACATACTGTCAAAGTACGACCTCCAGTTAAAAAGAAGTAGCTAAAAACCAGAAGAACTTCAGAGCAGTAAGCTCTGCTCTTCGAGTGCAGCCCGAATCACAGCTATTAGTTTGAAACTATCAACTTTTTTCGTACAGAGCATCGTCACCAGGGTTTTCGTAATATAGAACTTTTTTGTCCGTGCTTTCTCCATATTTTGAAACAAACCTAAAAGAGCCGATCCGAGGTCAAAATACGGAATGACATTATTTATAGGTTGAAAATAGAAAGGATAACTTACGTTAGTAATTCATGTATATGCGATATGAGTATTCTGAGTCGTTTCCGGGGGATGGACGTCTTGCTCAATATCTCTGGCATTTTCACTAAACAGAGAATTAAATGCTGATTCACTAGCTTCCTATCATTAAAAGATTAAATATACATGTGTACTTACCGAAAAGCCGAAGCAAGTGCACAACACCATAGATAAGGGAAGGATTTGGTGGCAGCAGTTCGTAACATTCGTCGGGAAGAATCCCCCATTGCATGAGTTCGCTGATATAATCACGGGTTCGTCTTCTCGAATCTGGCGACGGACACCTTCGCTTTGTACTCTTGTTGCTAGTATTGCACGATGAATCAGAACTGAATCGAAAATCAAATTGTGTGAATACTACCCATACCACCTAATGATTAATTTCAGAACTGGGTTACCTTATTGGTCTTCCTCGATTGGACATGCCAGGTACTTCTTCGGCACCTTCTGGCTCTATTTTCACATCTGGTTTCGCCTTTGTGTTCTTGGACTTTCTAGTGGCACGCTTAGGTGGGGGAGGTTCGAGGACTGTAACAATAGAAAATACCGTTAATTCAAAAAACCGCGACAGCTGCACGTGCCAGTTATTTTACGATAAACTTCCATACCTGTTTCTGGTTCAGGGTCGAGCTCTTCGAACTCGAAGCAGCACTTTGAGTGCAACTGCTGTAACTGACATCCTCTGTTGGATGAAGAATTCAAACTGAGTTGACAATACGGACATGGGAAAGTAGATATATATGGGGGACTAAACTTTGTAAACTTACATTTTAGCCGAGCTGCAAGGTTTACACGACTTCGATCTTCGCAGTTGGTGATTCTCTTGATTGTAAACCAAAATTCTTTCGTGTAGAAAATCAAACAAAAGTCTCAAACCATCAGCGACTTCTTTCACAAGATTAATCTTCTTGATTATATGTTGCAGTTCATCAAACTGTGGTTCTTCAACTTTAGCTGTATTGGTTGAGTTTTTACCAGCCTTTACAGCGGTCTTGTCCTTATCTAACACCTTTCCAGAACTTGTGCTCGGCAGAGGTGGGGATAACGATGCCGTCGGGACATGTTGAGTCGGAGGCAGGACAACATCCTGCTGGTTATTCAATCTCTCTTTCCATCCCAACAATTCTTTAAGCCCGAAGCACTTCACATACTCTTCAAGTACTTGTGCAACAGGCGGTGAGGCAGGTATTCTTACCAGCTACGTGAAAGAAAACAAAATGGACATCAAACACTGCTCAGTCCTTCCATGAAATTCTATTACTAACCCTTTCGTCCTGCGTGATGAGTTCATAGTCTTGTTCCAACTTTCGCTTGATGTCGTCTGGGATAATTAGTGGTAAAGTTTCCTTCGAATCTCCTTCGTCATCTTCATCCTGCGAATCATCGCTGTAGTCATCCAAATCACTAAAAAGGCTGCAAGTTTCTAGTGCATCGCCGTCAATAGACCCATCTGATCGTGAACCTTTTGCAACTTCTGGCAAGGAGACCTTTTGCTTCTTCTTCTTGCTCCTAAATCAGTAAAAACCAGATTCTGCCTTCAAGTTTGAACTTCCACAAGTAAAGCTTTTCCCACTCATTCTCAGCAGTAACTCACGAGTTTTGAAGCAGCACCTGGGCTTCCTCACTCAGTTGCTGTTGAAGCTCTCTGTTTTCTTCGTTATCCTTCAGGATAAAGGTTTCAGGAACATATCGGTCCCAAGATGCATTCCACCCCTACAAACAAGCAGGTTTTGATATCGAAGGTTCCACAAGATAATCATAACTCACTTCATGTATATGTGAATTCAAGCTAACCTGGAAATGGATGAGGTATTCAAACGACTTTTTCTGCTTTGCATCTTTCCGCACGTTCAGCACCTTTAAATGCGTGAAAAATGATTAAAATTCTGCATCAGTTCGCTTTATAATTCAGTATATTATTTACGGCATTTACCTTCGCATCATATAAAACCTTAGCTTTCGTCGGGTCAGGTTCGTAGCACAAAACTTTTTCATCAATGATAAAAGGGGCTTTCAACTGGGCTCCATCACGGTTGGAATTTCGAGCAGCTTTGCCGCCGTGGCTGCCACGGTGCATTGCTGCACGACTAGCCATTAAAATTTACTACAATGGCGTTCTACCATATTCTGGTGAAAGGTAAACAACAACGCTGAAGCGTCAGATGTTGCTTAAATATTAAACTGCACTGCCAATAA
The DNA here is from genome assembly GCA_034698345.1 of Sphaeridia pumilis. NCBI lineage: Eukaryota > Metazoa > Arthropoda > Collembola > Symphypleona > Sminthurididae > Sphaeridia > Sphaeridia pumilis. The sequence continues at coordinate 96,985 of JAQGBJ010000020.1, forward strand.
AACCTAAATAATACACTTGCAGCAAGCATCTGCTACCCGCTAGAAACAATAGGATAAAGTCTGAATTTTTAATGACGACAGATCTAGCTGTCAGTGCAAAATTTGAAGACTTGTGTTTTCTTTCCCGTGAAAGCATCACAGTAAAACAAACGGCTGATAGGGACGGAATCGGCATCCAGTACCAAAATGCGCGCAAATTTTAAGTTTTAGCTTTTGGCGCGCAATGCATCAGTTCGCATGATTTAGTTAATGGATCGGCAAGGTTAGCAGGAATTCAAACTACGCGCCTGGCTCGACTGCAGCGCTCCAAGCTGTTGAGTAGGCAAACCACGCATCAGATTGTACAGCCGGTCTGAGTAAGCAGCATGCTCGTGTGAGTGCCGTGGTGTGAAGATCTGCTGTGCGAGTGTTCTCCAAACAAAATTTTTAATTTCTCCAGTTAAAACTCAAAATGAGCGAAGAATTGGAAGTGATCGAGGCCGTTCCAGGCCCTGATAAGTTTGAACTTCCTGAAATCAAACTTTTCAACCGCTGGAGCTGCAATGATGTCCAAGTATCCGACATCTCCTTGCAGGTAAAAACGCAGATTGTTCAGCTTCAAGGGGAAACTTGAACAATTTTACTCAATTATGCAATGGCTGATTGAAGATGTTGCATTCGAAACAGATTATGTTTACAACCCTCAAAGTTTGAGCGCATGAAGATGGCATTTCGATGGTTAATCAAGCTTATGTTTGTTGTCTTCAGGACTACATTGCCGTTAAGGAGAATTCCGCCAAATATCTGCCCCATTCGGCTGGTAGGTATGCTGCCAAGCGGTTCAGGAAAGCCCAATGTCCTATTGTTGAACGACTTACCAACAGCTTGATGAT